>PVIR01000270.1:0-43904 GCA_004026965.1 Petromus typicus
CTGCCAAAGTGCTCCAGGACACAACTCAAAAGAATTATAGTAACTGGATGAGAAGAGGCAGGCCATCTGTTCTAGAGCCAACACAAGGAGCAGGGACTGTCAGGAGCTTCTTTAAGAAGATGCCTTGGATATGCATATGAAGAAGCAGTGCAGGTCCACAAACGGCTGAGGGTGACTCTAGATTAGGGGGTCTCATGTGCTTTCAACTTAAAACCTCTTTACACCCTTAAAAATGACCCTTGAGGTCCATGAAGAACATATTCATGATAGATTTATATTAGTCAATGTTTTGCAGAGAGAAGAACCAGTATTAGATAGGTAGGTAGGTGGATAGGTAGATAGATGATAGATAGACAGACAGACAGATAGATAGATAGATAGACAGACAGATTGATAGATGATAGACTATTAGAACATACACATAGATACGCATAGAGATTTTTTTATGAGGAATTGGTCGATGCCATTATAGAAGGTGAAAGTCCTCCCCCCATGCCATCTACAAACAGAAGACTCTCAGAAGCCACAGGGAGATTCCAGTCTGAATCAGAAGGCTGGACAATGTTAGGGGTTGATGCATCAGTCCCAGTTAAGGATAGAGGAAGCCTGAGGTCCAAGCTCACACAGGCAGCGGGAACCTTCCTCCATTTCCCATTCTATTCAGGCTCTCAGTAGACTGGATGATGGGGTGGGCAATCCAGTTTACTGAATCCATCAAATTAAATGCTAATTCATCCAGAAATACCCTCACAAATACTCCCCAAGAAAATGCTTAATCTGGGCATTTGATGGCTAAGTCAAATTGGTACATAAAACTAAGGATCATGGGGCTATATTAGTGCCTAACTTTATTAAAAATGAAACCTTGTATTTAAAAATTACTTACTCAACTCATTTTTAAAAATTAATCATAGCAAACTATTGTGTGTTAACATAAGGAAATACTTTTAAGAAAATCACTATATTTTCTAAAACAAGGCAGATCCAAAGAGAATTGCGTTGCTTTACATTACTGCAAATCTTTTTAATGCTTCATGTAACAGAAGACAACAGGATTCTTATTTCTGCTTTTACATTGGCTTGGTTACAGTATTATACCTCATGTGGCTTGTGTAAAATTTTACTGTACATCCTAAAGAAAATTAGTAAAAACAGCAAAGAGCCTCTTCATGGAATTATGAAAATAGTTTTGACTTAGTGGATCTCCTCCAAACAGCCACAGGGAAGCCCAAAGTTTCCTGGATTAAATGTTGAAATTTTCTCATGCAGGGACAAAAAGCTCAAGGATTTACTGCTATACAGCCTCTGCTGTATAGACAGGGAAACCAAGAGTTTCTCCTGGGAGCCGAGAGTCTGTCAGGCAGTAGCTCCCACCTTCCCCTTGTCCACTTACCTCTCAGGCAATGGGAAATGTGCAAGAGAAACTTCAAGACAGAGGTGGAATTTTGTGAACCCCTCATTGTGTTTTCTTAGATGACTCTTCTGTGAAGGTGTGGAGATTTGAGGAAAAAGTCTCAATTTCCATTTAAAGCTAATATGTTTTGAAGGAGGTTAATAGAAAAATGTTCTGTGCATAGTTTGGACTTTTTCAGCAACAATATGATTTCTATGCTGCTAACTGAATGTCAATAACATTTATGTGGTTAAAAAGCCACCAGGGCCACATCTTAATATCTGAAACACTGTGATCGTTTGAGGCTTGGTTTGGTTTTGCTACTTTTGGTTGGTTCATGTTTTCTTTTTTAAAAAGTCCTAAAAGCAAAACTGTGACTGTTATTCCAAGGCTGAGTGAACTGTCAGAAGGAGCCCTGACATTGGAGACTACTTGTTAACTGTGTTGACATACAGGGGCCATATTTATGAGCTATGTAATTGAATAAAGATGGTTTTGTAGATGGAAAAAGGAATGAGAGAGAAAATGGTGAATGACTGTGTTCATTTACCTCCCTAGGGACTGGGCTTGTTTTCTGCTTCCTTGCTATTAATGAAAAGAAATCCAATTTGTTCTACATGGAGAGATTTGTAATTTAGATGCTTATTAATTCTGGGTTTGCGTAGGAGCTCTTTGAAAAATATGGTCTTCAAAGCATTTACTCTCAAAGGCCAGTAAACCTTGGCTGAAAACAAGCCAAACATGTGTGGTGAAAATGTTTTCTGTGTTTAACAGAAGTTTATTGAGCACCTGCCATGTGCAAAGGCCTGATGTGGATGTTGCAGCGGTTAGAGGTATGGAAATATCGCCCTTGCTGAGGCCTCCTGTGTGGTGGGGAGCCCGCAGGTGTGAGAGCAGAGAGAACAAAGTGCCGCTGCAGCTGGCCAGGTGGCTGGGCCACAGATGGAAAAGGGAGGTTGCTCAGTGTGGCACACAGTGAGCTCAGGTGTCTCAAAGGAGAACTCTGGATCTCTGGTGTGGAGCAAAAGTGGGTCATCCATGGAGATAGTCCCTCAGCCATTTCTGAATACCCAGGCACTGTCCAGCCTGATAATACACACAACATATTAGGCAGGAGTGAACTTTCTTCCTAGGGGTGCATGTAAATGCAGAGGAGCTGATGGCCAGAAATCCTGAAGCATTCTTGGATGAATTCAATTTCTGGTTGGTAGTTTAAGTGCTGATTGTTTGTGAGAGAAAACATGACTCTAATATGCATAGACTCACTATGAATTCTATTAGCCTGCATTACTTAAGCCCTCCTTTTGTGCCAAGCACACCTCAAGGTGTGTGGGAGCACAGAAGACCAAAATGTTGCCTTTCCCATTCATGGGCTGCACCTTCTTCCTCTGCTGTGTTACAGCATGTGCTGAGGAGTCCAGTAGCCTCAGTAGTGCTTCACTGGTCTAAGTCCAGTACAATTCAGCCTTTAGTGTCAGCTCAGCCTCAGAGTCTTTGTTAAGCCACTTCATTTATTCAGACACTTTTTCACCTGTGAAAATAAGTGATATCGACATAGTTTATTCAGGTTTAGTCCCAGTGTGATAGCATAAGAGCATCCTCCCAATTTGGGGGTCTCTATAGTCCACCAGTCTCTTTTTATCTCCAAAATTTAAAACGTACCCAGCTCATATGCTGGGCGTGGTGGCTCACACCTGTAATCCCAGCACTCAGGAGGCAGAAGCAGGAGGATTATTGTGAGTTCTAGGCTGGCCTGGGCTACATAGTGAGCTCAGGGCCAGCCTGAACTAAAAAGCAAGACCCTGTCTCAAAAAAAGGAACCATGCCCATGCCCAGCTCAGCTGAATGTCACTTGTAAAAATGGAGGTGATGGTGATTTCTAGAAATCTCCATAAAATATGTTAGAGTAAGTTGGAACAGGAAGAGACCATAAAGTGTCCTGCTGTGATTTCTTCCATTGTGACATGCCTCCAATAACCCCAGGGTCCTCAAGAGGAGGTGGACACTGCCCCTGTGTTTTGGGGGGAGTCAACCTGTTCTAACCACACACGAGACAAGCTGTAACCAAGAGCCTACTTTGAACTTTAGTGCCACAGTTCACAGAACAAGACCTGCGGCTTTGACATTCTAAAGGTCTGGAGCTTGTGGAAAATGAGTTCACAGCAGGGCCATTTTCCCCCGTGATTCTAAAGCAAGCTACTTTTCTGGAATCTCCTTTCCTGTGTCTTTAAAACAGGAAATGCAAATTTACTCATCAGCATAATTATATGGATTAAATGAGATTTTTATATGTATATATATATAAAATTTGGGAACTTAGGAAGGATATATACAAGCAAAGAGGTTATCTCAGACATCCTCAGTGGAAGATGAAATAAATGGTTATAACTATGCGGAACTTCATTTATTTGAATCTTCTGATAATAGTAGTTACCTTAAAATCTCATGTTTCTTCTGTATCACTAATGTTGTAAAATGCCCAGTTCAGCTCCAAACAACATCTTTTTCAGATGACGGAGCTCTGAATGCCTGTGTTTTAATCAGACTTCTGTGACACAATGTGCTTATTCATTGCTTAGCGATAAAGATATGCTTTGAGAAATGTGTCACTGGACACATGGTAGAGTGTACTTTCACAAACTGAGATGGGATAGCCTGCTGCACACCTAGCCTATGTGGTGTATATGTGATATCATGTTGCTCCTGGGGCCATGATGAGCAAGACATGAGATCAGACCAAGTGTAAGAAAATGATGCATTCAGGAGATACTGTGAAGATAAAAATTGCACAAAACTATTGCTACTGGGCCAGGGATTTAGCTCAGTGGTTCCGGCACCTGCCATGCAAGTCCAAGAACATGGATTCAATCCTCGGTAACCACATACAACAATTCAGGGCGAGGAGACTCACACCCACTAGCAATCAGAACCGCATACCAGAGTGCCGGGCGTGGTGGCTCTTGCCTGTAGTCCCAGCACTTGGGCGGCAGAGACAGGAGGATTGCTGTGAGTTCAGGACCAGCCTGAACTACAAAAGTGAGACCTTATCTCAAAAACAAAAACAAAACACAACAAAAAATCTACTGCTACTGTAGCAGGATATACTGTTTTACTCTAAAACTTTCTATAAGTAGAAGGAATGCACTGTAAGGTAATGATAAAAAGTACAAGAAATACCTAAACCAGTCATACAGTTTATTATAAAGTGTGATGTATTGTACATAATTGTATATTCTATATTTTTATTGTGCTGTACTACTATGACTAGCAGAACAGTAGGTGTATTTGTACCAGTATCACCATAAACCCATGAGTAAATACACTTTACTTTGTAGTTCTGATGGTTACTCCTCTCTAGAAGGTCACAATTTCTCAGCTCCATTGTCATTTTTTTAATTCATTGAGTTTATTGGTATATATTCAGTGTACATTATAGTCACATTCTTCACTGAGAATTTGTAGCTGCACATGGTATATCTTGGTTCTTGTTTCTTACCAACTCTTCTTCCATTCCTCCACCTCTCCCTACTTACAAAAATTTTGTTTCCATTTCTTTCTTCTTTTTTCATATGTTTCCTTTCCCAGGTCCATTATAATCTTATGAAACCTTGTTGTATACATGATCCGTTGTTGAACAGTACATCCTTACACAGCACGTTATTGTTGGTAAATCCCATCACAGGGCCACATCCTCATTATCTCATCTAATCGAATTACCTTCCAATGGGCTCCTCTTCCAAATACAGTCATATCAGGGATCAAGGCTTCATTGTATAAATTCCACTCATAACATACTGTTTGATCTTTAAACATGGCTGATGACTCTCCTGGGTCGTGGTGGTGATAGGGAAGAAATATCTCTTCTCATTGAGTAATGGGGGAGGGTAGAGGTGTACACTGGAAAGAAAGCTGGATGCAGATCCTGGCTGATCAGAGTCCTCCCCTAACCCCAGCACTTTCCAACTGTCTTATCTTGAGTGAAATGCTCAGTGTTTCTGTCTCCACAGGGAGAAAGAGCTGACAATTACTTCTTACCTCCTGTGGTAACTCCAAAGTAAAATGACACACCTGTCCTGTGCCCTGTATGTCATGGGAGGTGTGAGCTATGAATGAAAGTTCCCTTCGCTTCTCCGTGGAGAATAAAATCAGGCTTCTCTCTCTCTCTCTCTCTCTCTCTCTCTCTCTCTCTCTCTCTCTCTCTCTCTCTCTCTCTCCATCTCTCTCTGGAAATCCTCCAGCCCATGTCATGGATCCTGTAAATAGATTCAGACTGTTGGGCCGGGGATATAGCTCAGTGGTTCCGGCGCCTGTCTTGCAAGCGCAAGGGCCCGGGTTCCATTCCCCGGTAACCACATACCATACTGGGTGTGGAGACTCACCCCAGCAGCAACCAGTACCACATACCACAGTGCCGGGCGTGGTGGCTCACGCCTGTAATCCCAGCACTCGGGAGGCAGAGGCAGGAAGATTGCTGTGATGTGAGTATGAGGCTGAGCTCAGGGCCAGCCTGAACCACAAAGCGAGACCCTGTCTCAAAAAAACCAAAAAAAACAAACAAACAAACAAACAAACAAAAAAGATTCAGGCTGTCACCACAAAAGGCAGGGTCTTTATATACTAATACTCTGAAAGTGTTCATTCCCAATAAGGAGCTAAATGAGAAATAACATGTCCTAATATTTCCAGAAAAGTGAAACCGTTTCCTTTAAACTTCATTATCCTAGATCCTAGATAGTGATTTCTAAAATCCACAAAGTGCTGTGTTGATAGTATGACACGGGTAGAAACGTTTCTGGCCTTTTTCCTCTAAAGGGAAAGTCGTGCTTTTTCTTCCCTTACTATCAGTCCTAGTGATGCATTCACGCCATGGAGAGACAGTGAGCATGTCCAGGCAGCAAGAAGCAATCACAAGAGCCTCGAGTAACCAAGAAGAAGTAGGCCTTGGTAAACTCACGTCTCCATCCAAAACAGCCCTGGTCTTCATCTTCTAGCGCAGTCAACATGTTCACAGGACAAAAAAAAGAACTTGAGAGACCCCTAACAGAGCACTGTCTACTCATGGAAATTGAAACTACCTGAAAACATATTAGAACAAGATACTGTCTGTATTTTGTTAAGTTAAAAGGAAAAGAGACACAAGTTGGTATGTAACATATATGTGAAATCCAATTGCGAATGTGCTTTGTTTTTTTAAAGTACATGGAAAAAACTCTGTCAAGATAGATCCCCAAAATTCTGGATACCTTTTTAGTTCTGTCTGTATACTTCTCTGTTTTCCCTGGTTTTTTGTTTTGTTTTGTTGTTTGTTTGTTTTAGTTTTTTGATGCAGAGTCTTACTTTATAGTGCAGGCTGGTCCTGAACTCAACCTTGAACTCAGCAATCCTCCTGCCTCTGCTTCCCAAGGCCTGGGATTACAGGCGTGAGTTGCCACACCCGGCACTGTATGTGGTACTGATTGCTGGTGAGCTCGAGTCACCATGCCTAGCATTGTTGTATGTGCATGAGTCACCACACCCAGCATTGTTGTATGTGGTTACCTGGGAATTGAACCCTGGCCCTCCTGCTTACAAGGCAGGTGCCAGAACCACTGAGCTAAATCCCCAGCCCTTCCCTGCTTTTTTGAGGATTTTTGTAGTAAATCTATGTGAATTTCACAGGCAGGAAGGGAGTAGTATTCTGAAGTATCTATCTCTTTCCTCTGAGTAAGAGCAGGTCATGCACACTGCTCATCCACAGCCCTGACAGATGCTCATGCTGTGCTCTGAGCTCCCACAGGAAGTTGTCTTCCTTTATGTGCACATCCACATCCTATGCATCTTTCAAGCCCCGGTGTAGTCCAGCTTGCCCTTGTCACGTATATTTCCAGCTCACATTCTGTCACCACTTTTGGTCCCCCAGGACCACCATGTGCTAATGTTAAACATGATGGCACAGGACAGGCCTATGTACGTGGGGCCTTTGGATCAATGACTGCCGTGTCCTGAAGACTCAATCCCCTTGTCGTTTTCCTTAATTATAAAGTCACCTTCCTCATTAGAAGATGTAACCCTTATCCACTATCACACTCTAAGTGGAAGTGGTGCATTTAGGGGAAAGCTCAGCTGGTCCCGGCCTCACCATTCTGTGGACCTAGGAAAGTGCTGAAATTGAACTCAGGTTCTACCCTTGAATGTGGAAGCAAGATACAGAACCTGCTTTTCAGGGATGGAAAGTTGGAGCAAAAGAATGTAAAAGGACAGGACCTGCCTCGAGGTAACCACTTCTCCTCGGCTGTCCTCTGTGTCCTCCGCCTGGTTTGCTTACAGAGCATGTTTTGCCTGGTTCACTGAGTTGACAAGCCAGTCCCATCTCTGCTTGGAGGCTCTAGCTTCAGCAATCACATAATGTAGCTTTTCTGGGGGATTTATGTCTCAGTCACTGAAGTAGTTTTCTACTTATTCGGTCAGTTTGTTTTAAACACATCACATATTTAGAGATCTGGGGCACATTTTACTTTTTTAAAAAAATTCCAGTTTATAAATGTGTTTGTTATTTCTATGTGAACAACCCTGAGTAATTCAAACTATTCCCCTTTTCACATTTCCCAACTCCTCATTTACTACCTCCATGCTGCAAATTCTGCAGAGCAGGGCCAGCCCCTTCTCTGCCCTCCTGACTTCCTCCTGGAGACCCCTGATTTCTGCTTCTGTGCCCTTGCATAGAGACATAGACTGCTCCTGATAGGTCCCACTTCTGTGTATCCTCACCTGATTTATATAAGCCAAAAATGGTGATAAATAGTCTATCTGTATCCTTCTCAGGGTTTAGCATAAGGTACGTGGTATTTAGTAAAGGCTCAAACATCTGATGGACTTCAGAGACCTGATTTAGACCTGTCTGTGGGATAGCACTTTCCTTACTCAGGACATGGCACAAAGTGCCTACAACATATTTTCTGACTGATTTTTAAAAATTGGTTGGTGATTTCCTTCTATTTATCCCTGTTTGGTGTTCCTTCTGTCTGGTTGAAATTAACTCTCTTAAAAGGGCTGGACCACTAGCCCTAGTTTGTGAATGTTCTACCTTCTACCTTTCTTGTGAGCCTGGAATCTGGGCTATTTCTGCTTTTGAGCCTTCTAGTGCATCAACAACAACAACAAAAAATACAGCAATGTTGAATCAACAAACGCAGGGTACATTTTTGCATTTGCATTGAACACTGCAACTTGTAGGGTGAGGCTTGCTCTGCAATACACACTTACCAGGTCCGGATGTATAATGCTTGCAGAAAGGGCAGCAGCCTCTGTATGAGGCTCTTTGAAATGTGGAGGGTGGAACTCTCCCATTGCATAGACTCTGACTACATGAGCTGAGCTCTGAGCCTGTCAGCTCTACTCTAAGACCTTTCAGAAAGTGTGTTCATGGCAATAGCCAGTCAGTTTGGAATTGGCTCTTGGGAACTACAGCTACTGACTCCTTATTTCTGAAGCAGACAGTACTGGTATTGTGTTTAGTTGATGCTCACTAAGTCAGATGTAGAAGAGTGTAAACAAACAGCCATCTGCACAATGGAGACCGGAAGGATCCAGTCAAGGGCTTGGAGCCCATGACAATGTCCATGCAAGTTCCTATCAAAGATCTGCAGCACAATGGCCCAAAGGCCAGTGGTGGGATGCAATGTCTATACTGGGAGGGTGAAGAATCTGTGCCACAAGGTTGAGAGATCAAAGCCAGGAGATGAAATCCGAGATGAGGAGGAGGATTGGTGCTCTCCTGAAGAGATCTAAAACAGCTAAAGCTCCTTTGAAATAAAAATCACCAAAATGCAGTTTTTTTCAGGAAAATCAGCAGCATGTAATCTTCCCCTACCCATTCTTCTGTTATGCTTCTCTGGCAATAGTCTTCAAGTGGGTCCTTCCTGCCCAGCACCATGCTGACTCAGATAAGCAGGGCATTCTCCCCCAAGCTGACCATTTATTAACCAACATGACAAGAGTCAACTGTAGCACCACACAGATAGAGCCTTAGTCTCCCAAGCCAGCTGTGCTCTGTGCCTGAAGTTGGCAAGTCACTTAAATGCAGTGCAGCTGTCAGGGTCACCAGTTCAGATAGTGATGTTCAGTACCACGGAAGGAGGTGTGCGGTGAGAGAGAAGGTGCGCTCTCCACAAATGACCTGTCATAAAAATCCTTGCAATTCCTCCTGAAATGCACCCTCCATTCTAATAAATAAATGGGTGGTGTTCATGGAGGATTCTGCATCTCCTCTGGGAGAGACTACCTGGTTCGTTCCAGCAGGCACATTTCGAAGTGAATGAGTACAATTCCAAAGCAGTGTGTGAGGCATTAAAATCAGATTAGTTGGCCTTCCCCAAGAGAATCTGAATTTTTCAGAACCACCACTGTTCATTTCTCAGCCAGCTGGAGTGCTGTCTGCTCGATGTTGACAGAAACCTCTCATCATACAATGCCAAATTATTAAACAATGTTTAACATTTCAGAAGCACAGTCTTCACTCCAGTTTTATGCTGAGTTATCCAGGATTCTTTGAAAACTGACACACATCAGCGAGTTAGAATTCCTCCCCTCCTCCCCATCCCTCTGCTTCCCTGAGGGCGACTCTACTTACTGTAGATCCTAGCACAAATTCCCAATTAGGAATAATTTCCTAACTGGTACTGCCCTGCCTGAAGCCTCAGTGGAACAGGTGATATGAATCTTCTGTAACTCTTTTCTAGCCTAGAAATCTTGGAGTCATAGTGTTATCAGTTGTTCAAACATTTATTGAACAAGGGCATTCCATGTACTTGGCTCTCCTTTCCTTTCTTTATCTAATAGGACTTACAGTCAGGCAGGGAACTCAGGCATTAGGACCATAATAATACGACTAATTATTTGAGTTTTTTTGGTTCTTTCATTAGTACATGCTTGCAGTACATAGTGATTATATGCAACTAATTATTTAAGTGACAGTCCTGACAAGTGAAACAAACAGGAATACCAAGTGTTGGGAGCGTGTTCCTGGGTGTCCAGGCTGAGCAGGTATCAAGGGAATGCTTTCTGTCAAGGCCTCCTGAGGTAAGACTGAAGGCTGAGTGGGAAGGGGATGTGCACATCTGTGGAGGGCCTCCACAGGTGTATATACAGGTGACAGGATGATGTCTGGTCCCCCTGCTGAGCCTGGCCCAGGAAGTAGCCCCGGATGAGGCAGGGCTGGGTTACATAGATAGGCCTGCAAGGCATTGGTCAGGACTCAGATCTGCTTTGAGGTCTTGGTTCTTTCTGAGACAGGAGACAGGAAAGACATTGGGTGACTGAAGAAGGCAGAGGCAGCTGCCCCATGGGTCTGTGGGTAGGGTGATAGAGCCTAGTCTTTTTTTTTCACATATATATTCTTTATTGGTACATTTTATATACATTATACACACACTCAATATTGAGAATCTGTACCAGCTTATAACACAAGTTAATTCTCATTTTTACAATTCCCCTCCTCACCCTACAACCCCCCATATATATATATATATGCTTTCTTTCTTTCTTGTTAACATCTTTTTAACATATTATTTATTTCCCCTCATTACTTAACCCTACTCTTTCCCTTTGAATATTTTCTATTTTACAATATCTATCATACATTCTAGAATTCAATTACATCTTCAGATTCTCATACGAGAGAAAAGATATGGTAAATAGAGCCTAGTCTTTTTTTTTTAATCTTTATTGGTACATTAAATATACACATCATGATTGCACTCCATAATGGGGATTTGTACCAGTATAAGACACAACTTCATTCTCATTTTTTCCCATAGCTGTACCCACCCTACCACACCCCCATATACATAAAATTTGTTTCCTTACTTTTTTGTTACAATCTCAACATTGTCCCCTAAATAGAGCCTAGTCTTAACAATGGCTACATGATATCAGGGAGGGTGCAGTGGTCACTGGTTACAGAGAAGACTAGTCAGGAGGCAAAACTCGGGGTTTGTAGAAGACTTGTTAGGGATGATAGTGTCCAACAATTGGAAAAGGTCTTGGCAAGTCTTTTAGCAAGACTCAAATCTGGGAGTCTTACTGGGACCGACACCTCTCATTCTCACCCTCACGGCTGGTTGCCTACTTTTCCTGTTGGATCCTTGTCTGCCCTGTGCTCCCTGCCTCCTCCCTTCCCCACTGCCTCTCTCCCTGATCTCACACTCTGGCTCCACTTCCTAGGTCCTCTTAGCCCTTCCCCTTTCTTGAAAAGCCCCATGTATTTTTTTCAGACAATCCCACTGGCCCTTTAGCCCTCCTTTTAGTATTTGGTCACCTCTTCAGGCCTTCACAACATCTGCAAACACATTTGGGTGCCACTTCTGGCTGCTTAGAGAGCTGCCTCCTCTTCTCCATGCTGGTGCTTAACTCCCTGAATTCAGTGGTTTCTTCCACTCCTTCTCATATGTACCAAAGCTAGGATCACCCAGGTTAGCCTGGCCCAGCTGTTCCCCATGTATTTCTCTTCTAATTCATTTCATTCCACTCCACTCCACTCAAGATAAAATGCCTGTGTGATATTACAAGAAGAGTTCTTCGAACTGTGGCAGGTAGTACAGAGCCAGCACTAAATAAATAATGACTAGTGTTATCCACTGTCGCATGTATTAATATTTTGAAATTTTGAATAATTTATTCATTAGCTCAGTGACTATCATCTATGCACCCAGTGCAAATCAGACTCCATCTTAAATACAAAAACAGACCCTGCCCTCCAGGAGGGTCCCAGGCGGTGAGAATCACCTGGGCAAAGGTCTGGGGGAAGGTGGGTGCAGCATGGCTGGTTGGAACCTGAGAGAAGGGCAGTTCTGCCAAAAGAAAGGGATGAAAGAACAGGTTCATCTCCCACAGATGTGGCTGGAAGTCAAAGAAGTCTTTATTTTGAAGTAGCAGGAAGCGGCTGACTCAATGTTCCCATCAGTGGACTTGCCTCACCCTAAATTTGGGACATTAAAAATCCCTAAGAAAAGCTGTTTGAATAGATGATGAACGGATGTGTGAGTCAACCACAATTACAGCAGCATTAGGGTTTATGAGCGCTTCATGGGTGCAAGGCACTATGCTGACGGTTTCATGAGTGCTATCTCATGTAATCAATGACAGCCAAGAAAGGTGTCATTTTAATCTGGCTATGGCAGAAATCAAGACCCACGTAGTTGAGTAACTTGTTCCTGTTACCTGGCTAGGAAATTTGCCCAGCACCACCCTGGCACTTGTAGAAGGGTGGGTAGAGGAACAAACTTTTGCCAACAAAGCACCCAGGCAAGAGATGCCTTATTACCAGTTGCCTCTAATTACAAAGATCAGTCTTTCTCTGTGAGTGCATCCTCGGTATTCCCCACTTCCTATCAGAGTCACCTAATTAGAGGTAATCCAATTAAGCCAGGCTCTGAGGTCTGCGGTGCATCAGAACTCACAGTGCCTTCCCTTTCTTCCTGCCGTATGTGGCTGTCATCCCCAAATGTTTAGAAGCAAAGCCAACATTTAATTTTAATGAGAGAGCCAAGAGTTTCATTAAGACACAAAGCTCAGATCTCCCGGAAGCCATTTGCTTGTGCTAGTTTTGCTAACAGACAATGGGCTTCCGCTCTCTGGGTGGCATCTTTACAAACAAGAACCCAGGTTTTACAAAATCAAAGTCTTGCTCTCCATACACCTGTGTGCTGTGTGGTGAGGGCCTTCCTTGGCCCTGGCCACCTTGAGGAGCTGCAGCCCGGTGATGACCTTGTCAGTCCTGGTCTTTGACCTGCTCCATCCTTGCCCCATGTGAGGAGTCCAATTCATTCATTCTTTCTGTCTTTCTGTCTTTCTTTCTTTTTTTTCCTTCTCTTTTCAGTAGTTTTCCCACAGGGAAATAAGCAAGCTATTTGGACAGCCGTGGTTATCACCTTCAGTTTACAGCTTTTCTGTAGAATATAAACTGTAAGCTCTTTTGAAGCATCACTCTACAGTTGGAGCATACAAGAAAAGTCTATGTAAAATAATGAGAAATGCAGAGGCTGGACACATCCTGTTTCGTTAGTATCTTCAGGAGCCAGGATACACTGGCATGCTACTGTCAGCAGTGAACTCTGTAAAACCATGATGAGTTGATCATTAATTGGGGTCAAGGAAATTTGGGGGTTTTCAAAGGAACACAATTTAGTTTGCCTTCATTTTAGAATATAACAGTGTTTGGACAGGAGAAAGAGAGATTGAAATTTGCATTTGTTTTGAAAATTGAGAGCAAAACCTTTCCAAGGTTGACATTTTCAACAATTGAAGTATTTGATAGCTTTCCTCCTAACGGTCCCCCCTCTAATTCTGGGCAATTTGGGTTTTGTGATATTAGCATTCTTGTTAATTTCTTTTTGAATGTAAAGGAAATATGTTCAAGAAGCAATGCAGAGATTCTGGAGAGAGAAAAAAAATTCAAGCAAATACATCCAGTAAATCAAATAATGATCAATTCACAGTCCTACAACTGTAACAGAAGAGCCAGGAGGACAAATACCACATGTGATCTCACAACTCTCCATGGAACCTGAGACATCAGATGCCATGTATTTCATGCTGCTTAATCTTCCAGTTAACCCTGGAAATTAGGGACTGTTCTTTCCTTTAACAGATAGGGAAACTGAGACTCAGGGAAACTCGCCAGGCCGGGATGACATCAGAAGACAGTGGTGGATGCAGAGCTTTATAACTCCGAAGTGTAGCTCCTCCCAGTCCTTAAATAGCTTTCAGGTCCTGACAGGAGGCCGAAGAGGAGAAACCCTTTCTACTGGGGGAGGGGCCCATAGGTTATTTGGCAGTTCAGCACAGCAGTATCATTTTGGATTATATGACAAATTACTGCTGAGAGAAGCCAAGAGTAGAGGGGACCCACAAGTGCCTAGATGATGTGGCAGCTGCGGTCAGTGCTTTGGAAGGAGCACAAATGGGTTATAAAGTTGTAGCAAAGGGGCGTAATGATTTCAGGAGTGAGAGGACTCAGAGTGACAGCAAAGCTTTTACAGCTTTCAAGTGCATCTATAGCAGCTACTCAGAAGCTATTTCTATACCCACAAAGTGAAGTGTGTCATTGGTAAAAATTCTAGACAACATAATGGCTTCATGACACAAAGCCCAGTGCCTTGATCTCCAAATCACAGCCTATGTACCAGCAAATCTGCTTGCTGTTGGACCTCTGGTCTGTTAGAAGGTAATGCCAGTCTGAGAAGGAGGACAGATCAGAGAAGGGAGGACAGGAAAAGCCGCACTTGCTGTTGTCCCTTTTGCCCCTTTATTTACCCCAGTCCCAGTCCTTGGATGGCCACAGACAGGGGAAGGGAGTAGAGTGGGTTAGTAAAGGGTGATACAAGGAAAGGGTGTGTTTGGATCCTCTGGGATGTTTAGAAATAATGCTGTTACCTGTAGGGCAGCAGCGGTAGGCCCTCAACATTTCTCACATAATATTCATGGAATCATGCAACATACATATGAAGTATTTTGTTCTTATCATCAGCTTCCATTCAAAAAACCAGAGAGCTATTTCCAAAGTTGGACCCTTAGGAAAAGGTTGGGCAGAGACAGTTTCATTCAAAGCTCAACACACTGGAACCCACATGAGAGACTCCAGGCCTCCCAACAACTGGTCCCCTTTCCTTGGAATCTTTACTTGCTTCTATTTTCACAGTTTAAATGCCAAGATCCTTGGCCTTGGAAGGCATCAATTAATCCCTTTGCACCTGTAACTTTACATGAGTTTCTTGTGCCTCCTATTTGTCTCACCCTCCTGTATCTGGACAAGAGCTTTGCCTTGTTGAAACCCCTCCCATGTCCCATTTCCTGTAGGTTTAGAGGCAGAGAGAAACGCTCCTCTCTGCTCCAGTCATACCCTGAACCATCAACGTACATGCATTCTTGTGTGTGTGTGTGTGTGTGTGTGTGTGTGTGTGTGTGTGTGTGTATAATTCAATCTTAAAACAAAATAAACAGCAAAAAAGGACTCTTGCCAAATAATCTGGATTCCCAAAATTTGAGTAAACTCAGGAACTCAGGCTGCAGTTATCATTATGTTTTCCATCGGCTGTAGTTCCCACCCTTTCTTGTTTGTGTTACATCAGGCTCCCTTGTTGGTGGTCTGCCCAGCTCAACTCCAGGGCCACTGGAGGAGCCATCTCTGTGGACATCTGTAAACATCTGTTTCTCTGAAGGAAACCAGCCCACATTCCTCAGGGCAGAGACCCCTGCTCCAGCCATGGCCACACTCTGGCAGAAAGCACTGGAGAAAGATCACTGAGGGAACCCATGACTGAATTAAATTGCTGTAACATCAGGTAGGTGGGGCAGTTAGACCACTTTCCAGTCTATAACAAGGAAAGCACTAGAGTGGCCTAAAAATTACAGACATTTGCTGGGCCGGGCCAGGGTGAGAGAGAAAGAGGTAGAGCACAGATTCTTCAGTTAAACTACACTTTATTTTATCCAAGCACACTTTCCACTGTGTTTTCCTTGTTACAACTCTCAGCTAGAGTGACTCTCACTAACGTCTTAGAGCAGGGCAAGTGAACTTTTATTTATTTTTAAAATTGATTTTATTGGTGCATTTTATACATACAATACAATAACATTTAATGTTGAAAACTTATACCTGTACATGACACAACTTGATTCTCATTTTTCCCCCTTTTCCCTGCTCTCCCTGCAAACCCTGCCCCTTATGTACATAAGCTTTGTTTCCTTTTTTATGAAGTATTTTCTTTTCCTTTTTTTTCACTATTTGCAAACCACCCTTTCCCTTTTCCTTCTGCATATTTTCTTCCTACTTCATATTACCTATCATACATTTTGACATTCATTTACACCTATGGTTTTTCATACTAGAGAAAAGATATGGTACTTACACACCTGTGCCCTATTTATTTCACTTATGAGTATGTCCTCAAGGTACATCCACTTGAGTATAAATGACTCAAAGTTATCATTTTTGTGGCTGAATAATATTCCATGTTATAGAAAAACCACATCTTCTTTATCCAGTCCCCCACTGATGGGCATTTGGTCTGTTTCCAAGAGTTAGCTATCACAAACTGAGCTGCTATAAACATGGGTGCATATATGGCACTGTGGTATTATTCTTTTAATTCATTGATTAATAGATGGAGAGGGGAAATAGCAGGCTCAAATGGGACCTCAATTCCTGGTTTTTAAGTAATCTCCACACTGATCTCCACAGTGGTTGCACCAGTCTACACCCCTACCAACAGTAGAGAAAGACTGTTTTCTCCCCACAGCTCTACCAGTGTTTGTTTTAGTTAATTTCATAATAAAAGACATTCTTTGTGGAGTGAAATGGAATCTCAGTGTTGTTTTCATCTGCATCTCTTGAACGACCAGCGATGTTGAACATTTCTTCATATGCTTCTTTGCTGCTTTTACTTCTTCATTTGAAAAATATCTCTTCATTTCAGATGCCCATTTTTGAATTGGGTCTTTAAATTTGAGAGGGTTGATTTTAGAGATGGAGTGCTCAAACTGCAGCCCCAAACCCAGTTATTAATCTGAAGTGCCACCACTGCAATTTAACCTGAATACTGAGGATTCAGCTTAGGAAGAACAATTCACACATTAACATCTTTTGCTTAAAAGAAAAATACAATAACAGAACTCAACCATTGCAGTACACAAGCCATAGGTTCACCACCACTGTCTTAGTGTCCTAGAACCTGGCCCAGAATCATACCACCATCTCCCCCACCAAGAAAATAAAAGCATATGGAATGTGCTGGGAGCCTACTGTCGTGGTCCTTTGGGCCGGCTCCATACCTATGATCGCTGAGTCAGGCATGAGTCTGGTGAATGAGAGTGGAGGGTGCCAGGAGAGTTTGGTTGCAAGAATTCACGTCAGGCCGAATTAATGATTGCTGGGAAATCAACCAGGCTCCTCTGATTTAAAACCCCATAGACCAATCCTCGTTAATTGGATTTGATTGTATTTGCCATTTTAATTAGTAGGCAAATTATGAAAATGTTTATTTGTTCATGTGAATGCTATTATCTTCTCACTACTGTGGCTTTTTTTGCATTCCACATGTGTGGACTACGAGACCTTGCCTTGTTCCTTGCTTGGGCCCTTCAGTGACAAAAATGCCTTTCAATTAGTGGAGGGGCCATTTCTGCCATATGGGGCCTTCCCTATCCATTTGCCTTTCTCAGGGACTAGATACCAACAATGTCACATCCCACCTCTTATAATCAGTTTCTAGAGTGTGTGGTGCACACTTGTGTGGCATAGGGTCATGTGTAGAGGGGAGGAAGGGTACAAATTGTGTGAAGATGGCTTCTGCCCTGGGGTGTGGATAAGGGAGAAGGGGCTCAATGGTGAGGCCTCCAGAAGAAGGTGTGTCTTCCCTCTTTCTGGTCCTAGGGCAAATGGAAGTCTCTAGGCTCCTTCTCTCATCTGGTTTGTATGGCTAACTGCCAACTCTTTGCCAGGCTCCGCTCTAGGTGTCAGGAGTACAGTGATGAATGAAACCCAGCCATGTTTTTAGCAGCCCAGATGGGGAACTAACAAATTAACATACATGACAATTTAGTGTCATGTATACAATGGTGTAAAGGAAGGGAGCCCCACACATGAAGGCAGCACAAAGAACAGGATTTCATGTTTACCTGAGGTCATCAAGGAAAGCATCTCAAATCTTGAGTCCTGAGAGGAGAACCAAAAGCATGTCTACCTCAACAATGGCACTGTCTGAGCTCATCCCAGAGTTGTAATCAAGTCCAAACTCAGTGTATTTTAGATGCCTGGCAGGGCGCTAATACAAGTAACTGCTTGCTAAATGACACCTATGTCCCTGGCAATTATTTCCCAGATTTCATTGGACCCCTTTCACTCCCCACCATCTCCTTTTCTCAACATCAATTAGTGACTCTGTGAAACATTTGGTCTCTCTACTGCATGCCATTTTAATCACTGGCTAATTGTGCTGGTATGTCAGTTCCTTAGGCCAAGGACTATGTCTCATTTCTCAAAGCGGTACAGAGCACAAACAAGTGCTCAGTGCAAACCTGTTTGGTAGTGATTGACAGACAAGCCCACACATTTCCCAGGGGTGACAGTCATATGTAATCAGAAGCTGTAATTGCATTGGAGGTGACTGGTATTCTCCTCTATCACTATGTTTGTAAAGCTAATATTTCATTGCAGATAGTTATTGGACACCTTACTAAATTGTTATACCATTCTATTTTTAAAGAGATATCTGCTATTAATTCCATCATACTCTAAATTTTAAACTCACTGCGAATACAAAAAGTCTGGTGAAATAATGTAGGTTAAGCCTTTCAAGAAACTGATGAGGAAAATTCTTTTTTTTTGAGACAGGGTCTTGCTTTGTAGTTCAGGCTGGCCCTGAGTACACTATGTAGCCCAGGCTGACCTCAAACTCACATCAATCCTCCTGCCTCCTAAGTGCTGGGATTACAGATGTGAGCCACCACGCCTGGCATTGTGGTATGTGGTGCGGATTGCTTATGGGCATGAGCCATCATGCCAGCATTGTGATATGTGGTTACCAGGGATCCAACTTGGAACCTTGCACTTGCAAGGCAGATGCTGGAACCACTGAGCTAAATCCCTGGCCCAAGGAAATTCTTTCACTTTAAAGATGATTCCAGGAAATCAAGAATGTAAGTTCTTGGCATTGGATGGAGTCATAATAAAGTGAATTATTAGAAATATTAAAATTATTAAAATGAATTATTAGAACATTTCAGTGATTTTCCCAATGGGGAACAATAGTTCTTTATAATAATGCTGGACTTCAAAAAAAAAGAAAGAAAGAAAAAACCAAAACAAATGAATAAAATAACTAAAAACAACCTCATGAATTGCACTTGAGAGGGGTTTACTGGCCCAGATAGCTCAGTTTTAAACAAGGTTGTCACTTCTTACATCACCTTGTGAAAGTGTAGGTGCTACAAGTTCAGGGCATTTTCTGGGAGGGCTCCTCTATTTATTACATTGCCTCATGCAGTTGAAAGCCACAGCCTCCTGGTGCCGCCACACCTGCACAGACCAGGGAAGTAGGTAGGGCTCCAGCTTAGAAGCCAGGCACTTCTGGCAACTTCCCAGCCAGCCCTGTCTCCTTGGAGAAAAGCCTTCATTTTTCCTTGGTCCACTTCACCTTCTGGAAAACTCACATTGCCTGGTGGCAACAGACCCCTAATTCCAGTATCAGACTTGACAATGATCAACTGTGTCAAAAGTCACCAATCTCTCCATATTGGTTTTCCTCACATACAAAACAAAAAATTACCCTGCTTGTATTTGCTCAGGAATTCTAAGACTCAAACTAGATAGTATGCATGAGAAATCTTGGGAACCCAACTTACTCTTCAAATCCTATAATGCCTTGTCACCATTACCTGAATCAAAGTACAATTATTAAAGAAACAGGTACATGTCAAAATTCGTATCAAAGATACAATTGTGTTCTCCTTTCTCACACTCATACCTGCTTAGCTCCATAGAGAGATGCTTATAGTTCTATAACCCTTGTCATCAAGGCTTCGAGAGGATGCTGCCTTTGGTGCAGATAAGATCATGTATCCAGGCCCACGTTATGCCATGTGCAGGCCATGTATCCTGTCATCAGTGCCCTCCCGAGTCGGGTAACTCATTCATTACTTTGTTGACTTGGACCCTACATACTTACCTGTATATATGGGGAAATGATGCCTCCTCCAATCTTAGATGATGACAGCAAGATGCAGAGAAGTAGGTTATCACTGTACCCTGCACTGTAAGTGATGGAGCCACGTGGGATGACTCCAAGGGCCAAGGTCTTAACAGCTGCACGATGTCAACTCTGGAGCAGTCTTGCAAGAGTGGTTTGCTCATGTAATTTAAGATACTGTCAGCAGAGGCAGGTGTGTGTTCCAGTGACTCAGAGAGGTGTGGAAAGCTAAGAGGTGAGACAAATTCTAAAGGCTGTGTAACAGCAGAGAGTGGTGTGAGGTTCCGAGCAGGTAGATCAGGAAGCCCAGATGGGTTTTCAAAGATAGGGTAGCAGTGAGAGGCTGTGTTTGTACATAAGCCAGCTCATGGTGCCCGGCATAGCAGAGCAGCTACTGAAGGGCTCCTCTAAGATGCTTATTCCTAGAAGATTATCAAGAAGCTCTCAGACCTCGTGTCACCTAAATAGTCATGATTAATTGTGAAGACTTTGCCATGGCTGTAAGGTGACTATCTCCTTAACACTGTTGAGTGAATGGATCTAGGTATGCGTCTCCACATGCTTGAGTCTCAGGGACTTTCTGTGATCCAAGGATGGATTGAGAAACCTTTCTCAATAAGGCCACTAAATGTGTCATTTAATAAACACATGCAGTCCCTACTCTGTACCTAGCGCTGGGTAACAGTGAGTTAGAATCTGAAGAAACAAGTGGAAGATTTGAACTTTAAAATAATTTTTTAAAGTAATCTACCTTGCATAGCAATTTACCCTCTGATTTCATAGGGGACAAAATTAACTGTCTTCAATTTTTCTTCCTTTCAATGAGGATGAACTGTAGAATTTCTGCATAGCATTTTAAGAAACTGTATGTCAGAGCAATCAAGCTTTTGAACATCGAAGCCAAGTGATCCTTGGATTTTATACTGTTTACTAACTGCATTACCTTGGGTAACTTAATTAGTCTCTTAAGCCTATTTCTTCATCAGTAAAATGTGGATGATAATAATAGTCTTAGATAAATTAAGATTTTTTTCAGAGTGCAAAGTAATTCTACCTCACCCTGAATTGAGAGATAAAAACAAGTGTCTTGTTTTACAAGATCCAGCGTCTTTGTGGCAGCATCAAGAACCCTCACCTCCTTGTCCCTCTGCTGTCTTTTTCTTAGCATGGTGCCATACCACGGCCAGTTCCCTGAGATCCTAAGTAGCCACAAATGGCACTTGGTCTCTGCGCCTTTTTTCTGGGCCAGCATAAGACAGTGACAGAAGCAATTCCCCAGCCATGGCTCTTTCCTCCCCAGCCTGCCAGGGCCACACTGCCATGAGTCTCCTCTCAGACAGTGACAGTGGCCAGGGGGGAATGGTGTATGCTAATCTGCTTCAGGATTAGCTACTCCTATGAAGTTAAGGATGGGAGCCGTGAGCAGTCAGTTATGAAATGGGAAAGAAAATGGATGTGAGGAAGGCATCCAGGAACAGGAGCCACCACCAGTACCATGAAAATGTTTTGTCATGAAGAGGAGGAAGGCGAGATGTAGAAAGTCCCAAGCATGCACCTTAGCACATGATTAATGATTGTAGATCACTCCAATAAGAGAAGGTGTAGTAGACCTTCTAGGACCTTCTGCCTGTTGGTTTCAAATCATAATAACTCTGCTTTTTTGAAGCATGCCCAAGGCATGCCATTCTGCTGAGGCTTTGGAGAAGTGGTGACTCAGTCATCTCAGAGAAAAGTCCACTCTCACTGCAAACTCTTCATGGCTGCTTTATGGTTTTCCATTTTATTGCAAGTTTACTACCCACAGTCTCTGAATGTCATGTTGCAGTGTCCTCCACCAATGTCATTGTCCCACTGTGAGACACATTCACACCTGGAGTGTCATTGTAGAGCACGAAGTATGTTTAATCACATCATGGGCCACCACACACCATGACTTCCCTCAGCTCAGGGCTCTGAGAGCTCTAAATCCCAGGTACCTGCAGAAGCCCTGAGTGGTGCACATGGCATGAGATTCTAAGAACCCAGGACTTCCTCAGGTGGAGAGGGGTAACTGGGAAAATGGCCTCATGGGACATGGCACACTGAGCTCACCATCCTTGTCAAGTTGGACTGCCCACTTGCAGCTTCCAGGTAGAAAATGGGGAAACTGAGTAAGGGAAAACACAGAAGTCTCCTCCTTGACCACAAAAATTAAAGTAACAACATAACTACTTTCTCTTAAAGAAGGAGAGAGAATGGAAGGATTAATCAAACTAGTAATAGAACAACAAAGATGTTCATGATTTGGCAGCTACCAGATGTGGGTGCCACATGCTCCAGGGGACACTTAGCATCTTAATACTGAGCTAACACCTTGGGCTAGTAATGCCACTAAGGGCTGAGGACCTACACTGAGCAGGTCCCACTGGCAGCTGGGTAATTTCCCAATTTCTTTTTATCTGGGGGGAGGGCAGAATATGCACCTGGCTCATGCAAGACCAATGTTAAAAGCAAGAAAGGAGCATTTTGGGGGATATAAGTCAGCCTTAGGCAGCTCTAAAGCTGTTGAAATATACGGCAGAAGAAGAGGAAAGGCAGAAACAGAAGGAAAATGCTCTTCCTAAGAGCCCATGTTCTGTTTTCTTGTTAGTTTGATGGAAGCTGAACAGAAGTGACAGAAAATAAGATCTAAGCTCACATTGTACTCAGAACCAGGAATGACATTCTACAAAAATATATGTATATATGTATGTATGTATATATATATATATGTATAAAAGAATAATCTCTTGTCTTCTGGAGAACTGGGCTTACCTGAAAGGGCTTATTTACAAAGTGTAAAAGACAAGGGTGTGGATTACTGTTAAAAAAAAAAAAAAGGTGGCTTTCCTTGGCATATGGGACCACAGCTTGTTCCTAGAGTAGAGGACTTGGGTCCTGGAGCAGGAGATTGCAAAGGTTCTGTCTGAGGAGCCTCCATATCTTCAGACTCACAGAGGAATCCCGGTTTCATGTGAAAGCCTCTCAACGTGCCTCTACCTTCTCTCCACCACTAGGGTCAGCCAAACTGGTCTTCTAGGTCATTTCCTCCTCAGTGAGAAAGTCCTTCCACCCCACACCTGGCTCCTCCTACTTGTTCTGACCTGTTTTTTCCCATCTTGGCACCGTGTCCTTTTCCACTTGCTTCTGCGCTCTTAGGTATGGATCCCTGCACAAGCTATCTGTCCTAAGCAATAGTGCACTCACACAGCACTCCTCCAGGCCGATATTGCCTACTTTTTTGTGCATGTTTCAGAGGTATGATGAGTGCAGGAATGGAAAGAGCCAAGGAGCTGCCTCCGTGCTGGGACACTGCAGCCCTTGGCAACTGAGGCTCCCTCCCTGGAAGGCGTGTGTGCTTCTGCAGCCCTGCACACTTGGAGGCTACCAGACTCTTCTGCTGGAAAAGAGTTCTAAAATATATACTTTTCCCCACTTATGCTCAAAGTGCCATCCCTGCTCTGAGCCTCCTGGTAAATCCAGTTTCCAAGGCCAGGAGGATTGGAAGGCTGCTGTGTGGTCTAGTTCAGGAGTAGCACAAGGAGTACAGTGGTCTTGCCTCAGCCTACATCCTGCTGCTGTGATAGAACAACCAAGACAGGTTACTTTATAACAGTAGAAATTGATTTTTCCCTTCTTTACTTACCTAATAAAATCAATTTTGAAAAACAAATTGATTTGTCTTATACTTCTGGCCCTTGGAAATCCAAGACCCAGGGCTATAGCTGTGAGGGCCTTCTTGCTAAGTTATAGCAGTGCAAAAGGAATCACATGTATATATGTGGATGTTAGAGAGAGAAAGAAAGAAGTAGGGAGAGAGACACATACAGAGAGAGCCAGATTCCTGCTTTTATAACTCATAAGATCATCCTTAAAAAATGGCATTAATCCACTCATGATGGTGGTGCCCTATGTGCATCTCACCCCTTCAGTGTCCCTCTCAGCACTGTTATATGGCAAATTATTTTTGAGACAGGTTCTTGCTTTTTGTAGTTTGGACTGGCTCCAACCTCACTTTGTAGCCCGAGCCAGCCTTGAACGTATAGCCATCGTCCTGCCTCTGCTTCCAGAGTGCTGGGATTCCAGGATGAGTCACCATGCCTAGCCCTGTTGTATGTGACTACCAGGTATCAAACTCAGGATCTTGCATTGCCAGAACCACTGAGCTAAATCTCCAGCCCTATATGGCGAAGTTTTTTTTAGTGATATATAGTCTCACTATGTAGCTCATTCTGGTCTTGAACTCATTATGTAGCTCAAGCTAGCCTCAAACTCTCAGCAATTCTCCTGCCTCTGCCTTCTGAGTGCTGAGGCAGCAGGCATATACCACTATGTTGTGCTACAATGACAAATTTCAATATGCATTTTAGAGGGGGCATTCAAATCTTGGCAGACCTTAACTAATATTTACCTTCAAGTCAGGCCCAGGAACATCGCTGTCACCTTCCATTGTCCTCTGTGGCTCCCTTTTTCCTCAGCCCCAGATCTTCAGGAGAAAGAAAGCCTGGTAGGCCAGAGCTGAGACCCTTCTCAGGCACAGACCATTAGTCACTGGTGAGTTCGAGAGCAAGACCATCTTCAGTGAGCTGCGTATTGGGGAGGCTGGAGCTTCCCCCAGTCTGGCTCACGTATTGCTGGTTTCCATCATTAAACCTCACTGTGGATCTCAGGTACCCTGGCAACAACTTCTCAGCCTGCACTCTAAGATCAGATCCAACACAGTGTCATTTTCCTGTACACCATCTAGGAGTCATGAATCGCTGTGGATTTAGAACCTACCAAGATGGAAGTTCCATGGTACGGCCTGGGGATGCAAACACAAATATGACACAGTTTCTGCTTGAAGAAGCTCAGAATATGGTGGAGAAGGCAGCAAAGAATATAGCCAGATATGATGCAGGGTGGCAGGTGCCGAGTGGGGAGTGTAGCATCCGGGAGGCACCTAGAGCTGCCTGAAGGTTAGTGTCGGTCAGGGAAATTCCCAGGGCAGGTGGCAATAAGCTGAGTCTTCAACAATAAGTCCTTTCTTATTACTTCTTGTTGAACCTTTAAAAATACAGTAACCAAAAGATTTCCCAAATGGTAGGTTGTGAAATAGATGAAGTAGGTGAAAAAGGAGGCATAGAGGATCTCCGACTCCTACATCCATCAGAACGCCGTCACTCCTGGAGTCTCTGAGTCCCGGTGTAAAGCCTCTAAGGGGTTTCCAGTTACAGAGTTTGGATGACATCAATGAATCAAAAAAGAAATCCCCTCTGCAAACCAGCATCCCTGCCATGCAAAATCGTGTTCCCCTAAGCAGAAATTTCTCACCCCAAGAAAAATCATGTACATTATCTGAATTTAAATCTAAGGGAGAGATAAAAAGCACATCTCATGCTGCATTGATTTTCTCTAATGATGTGATCCATGCCCCTTTTTGGGACAGGAAGTTATTATACCCATAAATATTAGTAACTCTTTCTCTGATGTATTATATTTGTTAACAGCACCACAGGGTAGATGCTGTGCTGGAGAAAATGAGAACATTGAAGAGTGAGTACTAAAGAGAGAAAACAAAGGAGGGGAGGGTCTCCCCAGCAGTGGGCTTGTGGGATCTTCCCAGCACTGAGCCCCAGTCTTTAGTAGAAGGGTCTGGCCACTTGTCACGGAACTTGGATTTTATTTCAGCCTCATAAATAATGTACTTGGCACCTTTCACTCTAGTCAAAAAGTTCTAGAGACTAATACAAATATAGATTCCAATCCTAGTTCCATGATTTGGGATAAGTTGCATAGTGCCTCTGACATTAGTCTGTTCATTAGTTTAATGGAGAAATTATTATCTGTATAAAAATAAAGGCCATGATAGACTTCATATTGGGAGCCATTATTCTTATGTGTGTTGATTTCATTGTATCAGTTACGACACCTTCCGCTGTACCTAACAGCAAAGTGAACCCACTAGAAGAATGAGGAAAATATGTTTTCTTATTTAATAAGAAATATAGTGCTAGGATGGCAAGAGAACAAGTGGAATTAGCCACTCAGGAGCATTGCCAAGGATCTATGTTTGAGAGTTGGCTTTTTCCAAGACTAGTCCACTTTCCTCACAAAATGGATGTCCCCATTCCCAACAGCACATTCACACCCCACCGTGTTCAAAGACACACCCAAAAGTATATGTATCCTGATGTAAATAAACTATGAAACCCTCTCTAAAGATGGTGAGTCAACCTAAGAGGGCCCGGTACATAAACCTATTTGCCACATCTCTTCCAATAAGGCTCAAGGATGAGGACAGGATCTTATATTACTGAATCTCTTCCACACCATTTTGAAAAGTAGTATGCACACAGTAGGCCTTTGTTAAGATGTTGCTGGTGAGCAACAGTTGATAGAGAGCTCAGTCATTCTAATATTATAATGCTTAGAATTATTTATTCTTTATGTAAAAAGCTGTTTACTCCGGTGTAATTTCTAAAAGAAAGTAAAAAGGAAACAACTTTGTTGTTCAATAATAGAGTAGTTAAGTAACCAGTAGTGTACTCTTCTACTCCTACAGTATTAAAATAATATTTTAAGTGTCATGTAAAAATGTTGCTATGCAATGTTGAGTGGACAGTATGAAAATGCATATACACCACATTCTTCCCTCTCAGAAAAGTAAACATATGTACAAAATGAAATTATATGCAGGGGAAAATCTGCTACAAGAAAGTAGGCCAAAATTTTGACAACAATTTTTCTAGGATTTTGGAAAATGGTCAATTGATTTTCCTTTTTCTTTTCCTGTAATATTCTAAAATTTCTATAATCTACATATTTACTCTTTTAACAGGGAGAAAACAATTTCAAAAAATAATGGTGCTTAGCTTCACTGCAGAAACTGCTTTCTTGGCATGGATCTACTTGTATATTTATATCTTTCTATTCCATCCGAATCAATGTGAATAAGTAGGCCAGGCTGCGTGCAAAAGTCCCTGCATCTCATGCATTTTAAACAGATTTGTTGAAATAAGTGGGAGATGAGGGAGAGAACCCTCTTCCCAGAGAATGGGCTGCATAAACCAGAAGCAATACTGTAGTAATGGCACCCCCAGAAATGCAGGTTAGGGGATTCTCCTACGACTGAAAATGTGTCACAAAGTGCTTATGATTTGGGAAGCCACCATTTGTATAAGACAAATTAAAGGGAATTTACATACATCCTTATTGCAAGATTTATTTTTGATTATGAATCAATGGAATAGCAATTGTAGATGGCTCTGAAATAAGTTTGACAAAGTAAATAGGAAAGTACAGAGAAAGTTGCCAGTGGACTGGTGTAATGTATAACTTGACCACATGGTTACTTCATTTTAGTAGGTTGCTCATGCACAGCCCCCTTTCTCTAAATACCTTGACCATAAAACAAGGGTCAGAACTTCTCAGAAGTGGGATATTTATCTTTGTTTTCATAGTCCTGCCCCACGAGGATGTGTTAGAGATAAGAAGTACCAGTTAAGTGTATTACAGTTCTCACGGGGTGTGCCAGGATTCCAGTGTCTATGTGCCTCCAGGCTGCCTGGTACTGTGCCTGAAATGCCACCATAATAGTTGATTCTCTTGAGCCTTGAACAATTCTTAGTCCCTTAAAGTTCCCTCAATACGTTTTTCTTTTATAAAATTAATCTTTGTGTCATTGTCATCAGCAGCTCTTCCATTAGCCACTGCCTGCCAATAAGCAAGACTTCTGGCTATAATTAGGGCAGCAAGACTGGAAAAGAAAGGATCCCCAAAAGGCAAATTTTTCATAGCCCTTCCATGTGTGCCCCTCAAGTTTCCAGAGATCATTGTTCCCATTAATTTTTGTAGCTGTCCAAGGCAGTGAATTACCTAATTCATTCCTCACACCAAGGAAAGGGAACTAGAATGTGTTAGTGTTTCTTATACATGATATCGTGTTATCTCAGCTTTTCCTGATTGTTCAGAATATTAGCTGTGCTTAATTAAGGAATTTGGGAGCTTTCCGTAGTAATACAGGATTAAAGTGAGATTGAAGGCTATGGTTTCCTCCTCCAAATGAGATCTGTGCTAAAGACCCAAGAACCCGAGAAACGGGCTCCTGCAAGTCACCACCCTTTCTCCACAGATGTCACCTTCGTCTAGGAAGGATCTGCCATTATGTCGGCTATGCTTTAATATCATGACATTATCCTGACAAGGAAGAAACCAAAAGATATCCTGGATCAGGACCTGGGTAGAATCTACAGCCTTTTTTTTTTTTTTTTTTTTTTTTTTTTTTTTTTTTTTTTTTTTTTTTTTTTTTTTTTTTTGCTGCTGCACTTTCAAGCAAAGCTGTCTTGAGAGCCTGTGCAATTTGGTAACACATTTTTCCAAAATGCCCTCTACA
Source organism: Petromus typicus (assembly GCA_004026965.1). NCBI lineage: Eukaryota > Metazoa > Chordata > Mammalia > Rodentia > Petromuridae > Petromus > Petromus typicus. The sequence continues at coordinate 28,508 of PVIR01000270.1, forward strand.
ACCATTCTAGCTTTAGACATCACGTTTAAGGATGCAGGCTGACTTCCTAGATGCAAACTACTTTATACCTGACCTTTTATCCATCATTGCTAAGAATAATACAAACTGTTTGCCCTGAAGAATAACTGAAAAATACAATCAAGTTATCTATTGCACAGGGAAAAAATATACCTCATTAAAGTGATTGTGCATGTAGCTCTAGGCAAACAGGTCACTATCATTAAAGCACTGAGAGAAAGTACAGAGGATAAAAAGAGGTAAATCTAGCCCATAGAAATGTGTGCACATGTGCACACACACACACCCACACACACAGGGGTGCTCATTGAGGCAGGGTGGATTCTTGAGGGAGAAAACTGAGAATAATTTTGGTTGAACCCAAGCTTACTGCTACCCAATCAAAATCTGATTCTCCACTATGCACTATAGTAACAAATGTTCTTATTGTTTTTCATAACATAGTCATTATCCAGCACTCCAAAAGGACAATAACAGAGGGAATAATTCCAAACACACAATCTGCCCCTGTTGCCCCAGCAACCTGCACTTTATGAAGCACCATGATGTTTGAGAGAGGCTCAAAGCCATCTTGCACCTAGATAGAATTAATGCCCCGCTGGACTCATGTTTGGAATATAGATTTCCTCAGGATATGAGCCAGGTATTTCTCAAACCTAGTCACAAACTTTGGAAAAGGGAATTAGGAGGAAACTTTTTGTGTTACCTAATGAGTAAGAGATCATGAGTGCTGGAATCAGGCAGAGAACACTTTGCCCAACCCTTGACCACACTAGCAAACAAGCTTGTGATGGTGAATCACCTCAAATACATGAATTGCTGATTCCTGACCTACAAAGTGACTGTAGCTGCAAAGCTTCCTTCCTCATGTGTTCGTGGGGATGAATCAAAATAAGTGCTCTGTTATTCACTAAGTGTGGTTTCCTTGCTGCTCTTCCCTAGAATACTGTGGAGTCTGAATAATTCCGTGTAGTGTGGTAATATCTGACTACTTTTAATTATATGCTAAGTTTTTAGTATGGTCAAACTAATGTGGAAACCAATTCAAAGCTGCGCTGTGGGATGGGGGAATGAGTCCAGCCTGGTGAGCCAGTGGTGCTTCACTCCCACAGACCAAGAGCATCTTGGAGACTTAGAGGAGTAACAGAGGACTGCGTTCTCAGGTGTGATGGGCAATCACTTTCCCTTCCTCCACCAACATCAGCCTCACTGTAGTTTAACTTATTCAATAGCTCCAGTCCTACAAGTCTCCAGAGATGGACTCAGCTCATAATCAAAGCAGAGCACAGCAGATATTTCCTGGCATTTTAGGGAGTAAATAAAATTTGTGTCTGTCTGTTAATCTTAGATCCACAGTTCCTGGCAAGGACCACACACAAGATAATCAGCACACAAATCCTCTCCTTTAGCTAAGTCCTGTTCATGCTTCAAAGTCTGTGGCAGACTCACTCTCCATGCAGAGCCCAGCTAGAAGCTGAAAAATACTCCACACAGACTTCTGGTCTTCATTGCCCTATGGCCTCATGACAATACCTGAGGGTTTCAGAATCATGTGTGGGGCATCTTCTCATGATTTCCATGCCTTTTTTCCTCCAGTATGGGTCCAGAGAAGCCCTTGAGGAGTCCAGACAAACACGGTGCATAAAACAGAATAGGATGCTTTATATAAAAGTTCTGTATAGTTTTTTCTAGGTAGGAAGGCTACTCTGAATATAAGACATGGAGATCGATAAGAGAAGTAACCCATAGAGGTACTAAGACTTAGGCTCTGGAGCCAAACTGTCTTCATGTGTGACTTTGTATCATGAGTGACTTTTAACAAGTGACATAACCTCTTTCAACTTTAATTTCCTAACATGTAAAATTATATATATATATATATAGCAGGTCTTCTTCACCGGGTCTTTGATAATATTTAAGAGTCTTAGACCATTGGCTGACAATAGCATGTGTTCAGTAAACTTCTCATTGATGTTGGGCAATGTTTTCTAGTGGTGTTAATGTGAGATTTTTCAGAAGAAAACTAAGTGAAGAGTCAGTCAGGCTCTAAATGCTAGCTTTGGTTTCTCCCTCAATTTTATATCTGACTTTAATTTGCTTCTCTCTGGGGGCTTCAGTGTCTCTCCTTTGTATCCACAGTGGATTTAGAATAGACAGATCTGCAAGGCCCCCTCTGCCCCGTATCTTCTGATTATCTGACTCAGCTCTGATGGGGCAGAAGTGGCTGATTCTGGGATTTGCTGCCTTCCCTGCTGGTTGATGCCTCCTCCCCACATCTGCTTCTTAATATGCTAGGTAATTCCAAACCCTTAGTGAAAGGATTCAGGTATGTAATCTAAAGACACATGACTCACACTGGGAATTAAAAATTAAATTCAGCTCAATCTCAGACAAATTCACTCTCTCCTCTAATTTTACAGGCATAAGCACTCTGGCTCATATTTATGGGGTTAAGATCCAAGCTCTGATCAATGGCCTCTCCTCTCACTTCCTGTATTGATGGCATGACCCTAGCAAAATGGGCCTAGGGAATCTATGGCAGGGTGCCACTAAAATATAAATGTTTCTTCATTTCTAATGGATGCTGAAGAATGCAGCTTATATCTTTATGCCTGTTATAAAATATTAAATGTAAGTAATTTAATGTTACCCAACAGCCAGAGCTGAGCTAGTACCTTCTCCCACTGTTCAGAGAGGACTGTCCTGAGCATCCATCCTGCCCCCAGCACAGGAAGGATGCAATGCCAGCAACCTTGATTATTTGTATGTCCAGAGGTACCTATTTTGGAGTCCTGTGATGCTGAATTCTGCAAGAGAAATGAATGACCAAGAGCCAAGCCTTTTAGCAACATCTGCTGTTCATCTTCCTGCACTATTTATGTAAGGGGCCTCCCAGTGTCTGATTTGGCCTACAGTTAAGCTATAACAGATATTTTCCATGCCCATGTCATATCTCTTCAGCCCACTTAATTTCAGTGCAACCAGGCATAGAGGTCTATACACAAGCAGCATCTCTACACCTGTGTGAGTCTTCTCAGCTCACACCAAGGTACTACCCAAGAGTGCAAGGAAGCCACTGCTCTTGCAGGCAACTCTTGTTAAGTGACAGTGAGCAGCACAGGGAATCAGTGGATGAACTACCTGCTGATCTTTTGAAAAGAAAATTTTAATGCACATTCTATGTATTTCTTCAAAGCGTTCCCCATAGAATGGAACCCCAGTTTGTCCACAGCAATAATGAACTCAGTTATGCACCTTACTCTCTCTTTCCCCCCAGTCTGGGTTCTTGAGTTTGTCTTCCAAATATATCAAGTGATCTAAATCTTTGTCTTAGGCTCTGCCTACAGAGGACCCTCACCAACGTACGGGCTCATAGTTGTGAAGAGGATTTCTGGAGGAGAAGTGGACTTTGGTGGCTTGGAGCCTAAAAGAAGGCCGAGTATGGATGGCTGTGGGTGTAGATCAGAGGTAGGGCATTTACCCCAGGCCCTGCATTCCATCCCCAGCACCAAGAAAAGGCCACCTATCTCTAAAATGGAGCTATGAGAGGATGGTGGCTTCAGTTGTCCTGGTCCCCTACACATCTCAGCAGGACGGTCAAGATCAGGCTATTGCATATGGTTTGTGTAGTTGAGCATTATGAAAGGTATTTAACTCTGAGGCTTAAAATGAATGCTTGGGGGCCAAGAATGTAACTCAATGGTTCTAGTTCCTGAACTTAATGCCTAGTTCTACAAAAAAAATAAGAATAAAAATTACTGCTATTTTCCTGGTTGGAGAAACTGAGATGATCAAATAAAACTTCATGAAGAAGAGTTCAGGATCTAGCACAGTGGTAAAGCATACACAAGGCCCAGGGTTCAGTCCTCAACACCACTGAGACAAAAAAAAAAAAAAAAAAAGAGAGAAAACAAAATTCAGTCCTGGCTCTGCCACCAAGCTATATCCTCAAGCACTGGGCTGCATCTACAAAAACACAAGACTCTTTTGAGCTCTCTTAACCCTGGGTCAAGGGCAAAGAAGGAAATATAGAGGAAAGGCCAAGGAGGATCACCAGGAGCAGAGACAAAGAGACAGGAAATGTACACAGAGCTGTTTAGAGTTAAGGAAAAGATGTGAAGTTGAATGTCAAAGGAAAACAAGGCCCTGTTCTAATGGAAAGCCCATTACACATCTTACACTCAATCCTGTAGGGATCAGGAAGACATGCCAGGGGACCATCAAGGGCTTTAGACTTTCTTTCATTTTGCAAATAATCCAAATGGAATGATTTGTTTAAAAATCTGTGTATATTACTGCATAGGAACATGGGTATTACATTGGGCTTTTGTGAACACTTCACCACAGTGAATGGAAGAGAAGCACTGTGGATGTGATCTTGGTCTTTTAAACACAGAAGGTACTGAGTCAGGGGAGAGGTTCAGAGTCCGATGACCTTGGCTGACTCCCCTCCCATTGGCAGACTGAGTGCTGAGTGTTCTGATGTACACATCTCCTAAGGGAATTCAATTTGCTTCCCTGATAGGAAAATCTATAGGAAGGATCCTTTTGCCCTGGAGACTGACAGATAGGCAGAAAAAAGAAGAGGAAAATCAGCGATAAACTGGTGGGGGAGGGGGTGGAAAGAGTTCAATCCTTGCTCTTTTCCTCTGGATCTTAGAAGGAATTTGGAAAATTTAAGGAGACTTAGTGGGTCAGAAAGAGGTTGGGATCTGTTATCTTACTGATCTTTATTCAGAACCAAGTTCATGCAGGATTAGGAAAGTTATCAAACTATCCTGAACCTTTAATCTGCTCCTCAGAGGAGTTCATGAACCTTTCCTACTGGGTCATTAAAACAATTAAAGGAGACAATGCAGCAGACAGCACTTAGCACACAGCCTGACTCTGAGTGAGACCCAAGGTGCAGCTCAGTGAATGTTGTATCCTTCCCTCCACTGGTGTCTCCTCTGTGGGATTCTTTTCACTTTTCTCTGCCTCTGTTTCTGTAAGTGCACAGGCTCCATGTCAAGACATGTCAACATTATCCACTTCCTCCTTCTCACTTCAGGCCAATCTAGTTTTACCAATGGACTTACTGAATCAGAACTCTCACTAAATCACTTCCTTTGCTAGTAACTCAACATGTGACTTTTGTTAAGTCACATCCTCTCTCAGAGCCTCGCTGTGTCCATCTGCAAAATTGACTCACAAACCAAATTACCTCTGAGATTCTTCCTAAATCTCACATTATAAGATTTCTTGATTTTATGGTTCTGTATTATCTATAAAATGAAGCCAAATGTCTTATGACATTTGAAGCAAACTCTGTAAGCTGTCCCAGAGCCCAGCCCCCATGTTCTGACTATTTTATTCTCATCACCCCTCTGCTTCTGCTCTTCCCCTATCTGTACCTCTTCCTTCTAATCCCCATGGAATTCTCTGCTGTCATCTTGGACCCTAGCACACTAGGTGTATCCTGTTCATCTTCATTATCTTCACAGCAACTAAGGCGCAAGGCAGAGAAGAGACAAACAATTATATTTTTGATGTCTTAATTTGAATCTTCATAATGTATGGATATTACTGAAAGGGAGACAATGAATGCTTCCACTTATAATCAGAGAAGTGGTTGGTGAGTTAATTAGCCTAGGTTTTTCAGACTGTTTTAGGGCTGAAACATTGGCCTCAGAAATACTGCCTAATAGTGAGGCTGTTAGGAGGAGCTCAGATAAAAGGCTGAGAAAATGTAACAAACATTACACATGGATTTTATGTCTAGATAAGTCCTTCTGATCAAGGGAAGGCAGGTTGGTGTAGAAGGAGCAACAGAATAAGGCAGGGGGTAGAAGTTTCATTTTAACTTTATCTTAGCTCTCTATTTGACCTTGAATATAACTGCTTAACTTGTCAGCTTTAGTTTCCTCATCTGCACAATGAAAATTTCCCATTTCCTGGAGGAGAACGACATATTGCATTAATAGGTGCATCAGGAAAAGCATATAAACACTCCTCCAAAATAAGGAATACCATCACAAAATCACTGCTTCTCATTGTCCCAGAAAAGCTTTCTGGGATGAGCAAAACCCATCCTCCATGCTAGCCCCTGAGAAATAACTCATTGTATGAGTGTGACCTGAATAGATGGAAGGGATATGGCAGTTCCGGTGCTTTAAAATGCAGAAAACATTCTGTGGGCTTCATTTGTCATGGCCCGGCTGAAAGTTTCTGAAAGTTACTTGTACATTTACTACTCCACGTGCAACCACTGAGCACCAAGCATTTGCTCCGTGCTCTGTCCCAGGCCCTGGGCTAGACAGGGCAGGCACAAACAGAAGGACAAGGTTCAGGCCTTAGAGACCTTCACAGCCATGTTGGAAGGACCAAGAACAAGAAGGCTTGCAGTGTGTTCTGCTACATGTCAGAATGAAGTGAGGTTCTGGGAGGCTGAGAGAAGGATCAATAAACCATCTAGAACAATAAAGAAAGCTTCCAGGGGGAGGCAGCAGGTAAGGGAAGTCTTAAAGGTTTGCTAAAGTATTTGCTGAGGAGGGAGGGGTATCTGAAGAGGGCAGATCAAATGAGCCTTGGAATTTATGCTGAATGTTGACAGGAAGAAGTTGCAGGTAAATCCACTTGCAACAAGCTGAATGCCAGGCTAGCAGTCTGAAAGCTGCTTGTGGATATCAGTATTTTCTGTTCTCCAGAGGAGGAGGAATATACCTTCCTGGTTACCATTTATTGCTTCCTTTCAGGCAAACAGGGCCAGAGTCCCCAGGAGAGGTGGTTAATCTAGGAGAATACAGATTCTCATAGAAGAAGAGCTGATGTACCTTCTCAGAGAATGTCTGGCTCTTTACCTTGACCACATCTTCCTTCTGCTGAAGATTGCCCTGAGGTGACCAAAAAGTCAAGGAATTTTCCCTGGCTAATTGGGAAAATAATGCTGCATCTCTGGCTCCCTGGAGAGCAAGATTCATTCTTATCTTGATTAAAATCCAAGCATGAAAAAGGCCACCCAGTTTGTATCTGGCCATCCAGGAACTTCAGGATTGGAGACTCACCTGGTGACAGGAAATGGAGTAAAAGCACAAAATGACTTGTTACTTAAGAATCATATACCATTTTAGGGGTAATAGCTAAAAAATCTCAAGGTATGGCTCAGCTTTCCATTCTCAGAAAAGATCAATTATGGAAGGCAGTAATGAGGAAAGAAATTTCTGAGGAAATTCAGAGCTATATGCAGTTGCTCAAAAGACATGAAAGACAAAAAAGCCCACTGAGGTTTGAAATGGTTTTCTTCTGACCTGAATCAAAGGGTGCAGTGCCACCCTGAGTTCTGAGGCCCTCTCTTCTCATGCAAGTCCCAAGTCCACCATTGGTCAAAAGACAGAAGCTTTCTCCGGTTGCACCTGGGTTAAAACACCCACATCTCAAAGACAATCAAAGATAGGATGAATCAGAGAGACAACCTTCTAGATTGCATTTCCCACTGATTATTTTTATTTCTAAGAAGCATGGAAGGGAAAGTACAATTATTCTTAAAAGATTTTTTTCAGATGATTGCTGTTCCTGCAGTGTTGATATTAATTTAATCACGCATTTTTCATATTGGGGCCAGGAGCTTACAGAAGACAATCTTTCTCAGAAGGGCAAAATGAACTGTAAAACAGTTGACTCTGGCTGTGTATGTATGCGTGTGCAGGTGGGTGTGTCTGCGTGTGGTAGTGAGGGATCAGGTTCCTATGGTGCTCCCCTCTCCTCCGTCCTGGAATGCGATTGGAACTCATCTCTGCTCAGAGAACTGGGAATCCAGGCCACATTAGCCTGTGTGTCAAACTAGGCACCAAAAACTTTGGATGTAATTGGTTAACAAACTTAAATGAGACAGTCCCTGCTTATTTGATTATGGGTGAATCTCTGACCAATGAGTGGTTATTTACAAATTGAATACCAGTAAATTCAACTCTTGATGAACGATGATTAGTAACAGCTCCCCCCAAGTGCTAGTGGCATGTTGGACACTGTGAGGTTCTTTGGAACTCTTAAAATTGCCACAGAAAATCTAATGTTTCTATTGTCACTTCTCAGAGGTGGAAATTGAGCTCACAAGCATCACAATGCTAAAGACAGGCTATGAATTCAGGGGAACAACCAGTAGCCAGGCATTGCTGGTGCCCAGAACATGAGTGGAGAAAAGCAGATGAACTTTGAACCTCAGCCAGCCAGGAATCACAGACAGTGTTGAAAACCTTTCTAGGGGGCTTAGATTTACTCCTTAGATTTCTTTTCTTGTTCTGGCTCTGGTCTCAGGGAGCCTGTTCAGTGCACCTGGAGGTATGACAAGCCCGATGGCATGGCAGAGCTCCTCACTGCTCAGCACCCGGGGGAGTGCTGCCTGGCAGAGAGTCCCCACATAAGTGAGATGGGGTTGGGAACTGACCTTCTGCCAAGCACGCAGCACCCCAGCTTCCATCAGCCTGTCAGAGCCACAGTAGACATGCCAAGATTTTGTCAAACACCAACTGCTTTCAATGTGTCAAAACCTGAAGTTCTGAAGGAGGGCAGGTTTTGTGTTTTCTTCCATAGGACCATTTGCTGTTGGTGTGTGCAAACTGAGCCTTAGAGGATTGGTTTCCAAAGGCTTTCATTGCTAGCCCTCTCTGGACAATGATCTAACAGGCTTCTGAGCACTCCTTAATCTACATGAACTAAACTGCACACCTGCTCAGAGGTGAGGGAGGGGCTACTGGTCCTTACAACTTTCACCATCCGCTTCTTGCCTGGGAGAGAAGGTTGTAGCTGCCTCCTCCCAATCAGTAGCATTACTGCTCTCCCCTAGTGCTCCATCACCCCACTTGGTGCATAGCAGGATAGTCAGAAATTTAAAATTCCAGAATTTGAAGTTTGAGTCTAATTTTAAAGCACCTGTTACAGTGCATGGATGGATAATTAATTTCCTCAGACAGCTGAAAGAAACAGAAATTAAATGGCTTAAACAATAGAAATGTATTGTCTCATAACTCTGGAGCCTGGAGTCCAACATCTCTGGCAGCAAGGTCAGTTCCTTCTGAGGGCTGTGAGGAAGAATCTCTTGCTAGGACTCTCCTAGATTCTATTGCCCTGAGGAGTTCCTTGACTTGTGTGCTATGTTGTCACACTGCCTTCACTCTGAGTGTGTCTTTTCCATGTTAAGATTTCCAATCATATTAGTTTAGGAATCACTCTTAACTCCATCATCTACAAACACCCCATCTCCAAATAGATCACACTCACAGACACTAAAGAGTCCATCTTTCCTTTAAGAGGCACTGTTCAACCATGCTCGTCAAGATGTTGCTCTCAAGCCTGAATCGACACAGGAGACGTGGATGCTGTAGGGTATCTCAGCTCGTGGAGATACACTCAGGTGGAGCGCAAGGGACCCTGTAACTCTACTTGTTGATTTTTAACTGGCACTTTTCATTCAGAATCCCTTCAGGACTAGCTGAACTCTTACTCCTGGTTTAACAGTAGCTAAAGAGATTTACATGTGCTAACTAGTTTAACTCTCCACAAAAACGAACTTCTACATAGGAGTATTCTCCCAAAACCCCATGTTTTAAAGACTTGGTCTCTAGGAGAGACTTATGTGGAGGTGACAGAAGCTTTGGGAGGTGGAATCTTACGGAAGATCCTCAATAGAGGGTACTTTCAGGGGGAGTTATGGGATCCTGCCTGTCCTTTTCCTTTGCCTCCTGGTGATGAGGTGAACTGTTTACTGCACCATGCACTCCCCTCTTTGCCCTCTGGGACCAGCACTGGAGGGTCACTGGGTCTACCTGTTTGTTGGCTAGAATCTCCAGCACTGGGAGCTGATAAATCTTTTATCTTCTAAGTTAACTAATTCATATATAATGACACAAGGAAGACTCATCAAGTGGAACTCGCATGATGCTCATTATACAGACAGAGCAACTCTCTTGTCCAGAATGCACAAGCCAGGGATAATAGCTTGTACTCTATATTCCAGAGCCTGAGATTTTGACCTCAGGTTCTTAAAAGTGCAATTTTCCAGAACTTCTAAGTGAGTAAATCTGAAAGGAAGCCCCACAGTTTGGATTTTAAGAGACATAGAAATTTTGACACTGAGAGAGTTCAAGTCCCTGGGTAATATGAGTTCCTGAATCTCCACCTACCTTTCTTATTTCTTTCTCTCCATCTCCCTCTCTTTTTCTGTCCTTTAAGAAATCAAGTAATGTAATCTTATCCACATGGACACAGTAAGAGTCCCCTTTCATAATTTTTGGGCACTTTTTCACAGATAATTTACCTTGGGATCCCTGTGAACTTATCGGATAACTGTGTGAAACCTAGTCCCTTTTATTTCAGAGGCCTGAGACCAGGGAATACACAGTTGGAAGAGGAAGTGTGGACTATCCTTTCTCCAATCCTGAAAGCACTATGTGTGCAGATGCTGTGCTCCTTACACCACCCCAGGCCCTTGCAGTCTTGCCAGTTGCTATCTTACACTAATGTGCACTGAGCTTACCAGCTTTTTTCTAATAGACAGTGGGGCAAGCTTAACAAGCTCTGTGTGATGAGATAGGAAACAGAGACGAAGGGTCTGGGGCTCTGACACAGATCTACACTTGCTACTCTGTCAGAGCAAATAAGACCATATCACACCCTCCGGGGGCTCTTCTTGGTCAAGCTATCCTGTGTCCATAAGACCTGGCCATCAGCCACACCGTCTACTCTTCAAACTTAAAGGTGGGTAGTCCAGGTTTGAAAACAGCCTTTGAAACTTTGCACCCTGTCTATTCTAGATCACAGAGATATTATTCCCATTTGGACTAAATTTGCTCTTTTGAAATCTCAAGAAGGAGCCTGCCTGCTATGTCTCTGTCTCTGTCTCAGGATCTCTCTCTCTTTCTCTCTCTCTCTCACTGACTCTTTCATCCCCCCTCTCTCTCACTCACTCTGCTGCTCTGTCTCTGTCTCTCTGTCTGTCTCTCTGTCTTTCTCTCTGTCTCTCTGTCTGTCCCTCTGTCTCTCTGTCTGTCTCTCTCTCTATCTCTCTCTCTCTGTCTCTCTTTCTCTGTCTGTCTGTCTCTCTCTGTCTGTCTCTCTCTCTATCTCTCTTTCTCTCTCTCTCTCTCTCTCTCTCTCTCCCCTCTCTCTCCTCTCTCTCTTGTGCACTTCACAAACCCCTCTCTAGGGAAAAGGTATTAAGAAGACCACAAGAAGCCCTTTAGAATTATAGTGAAATTTGTAAAGAGTAATTACAGGGATTTAATCTGTTAATCAATTACTCTTAGAATGTTAAAGCTAGAAGGGACCAACCATCTTAGTGGTTTGCAGCTTGGCATTAGCATCACCTGGGCAATTCAAACACAAACCAATTCTCACATCATAAACTAAACCTACTAAATGAGATCCCTGATGCTGGGAAGCCAGAATCTTTCACCCAGCCGGCACCATGCTTCCTCAGCACTATGAGAGTCTTCAAACAGAGCCTCACACCTTCCAGACCTTAGCTAAACTCCATGTAACCTGTGTTTCTCCAAAGAACACATAAAGCTATTTACCACTAAGATGTTCAGACTGTAGTAACAGTTACATGTTATACGGTTGATGCACGTTGTTCTGGCAGCTGAACTGTAGATACTCATAAAACCACTTGGCTTAGATTCCCTGGTATCTAGAGGCTTGACCTGGTCCAAGCTGCAGCACTACATTTTGCAGATGAATAAGCCCAAGTTTCTGAGTTGCAGTTGGGTTCGGCTACTGGTGTGCCACAGCCTAAATGGTATATAACTTTAGCAAAGCACAAATATTCCTCAGCAGCTGTTTCCTTTCCTGAAAAGGGATACAACTGAGTCCATCTTAGAGGATGCCTATGATGTTTCTGGGACATGTTTGGGCCCTTCTACTCTCTCTCTGATGAGATGAGTGCATTCTTTACGATTCTGTATGAACTAGTTCTTGTCTAGCAGTTTCCTCCTGAAATAAATATTTTGTCTTGGCCAAGACTACTTTATGAAGTACAGCTGACTTTTTATTTTACACATTTTACCTTTTCCTGGGTATAGAACATAGTAATAAGATATTCTGGGATTCAGTAACACTAAGTATAGGATAATTTTGATTTTGACTAAAATAATAAAATTATATATGCATAAAGAATGATTATAAATGTAAAGAGATGGCTGTAAACCTTGTTAACAGTAGTTTTCCCCTACAGCCAAAATTATAGACAATTTTTATTTCCTTTTGTTGTTTAAAAAGTTCTTTTTTGAGATAGGGTCTCCCTATGTAGTTCGGACTCGCATGAACTCACTACATAACCCCAGCTGGCCTCAAACTCATGATGTTCCTCCTGCCTCAGTCTCCTGAGTGCTGAGATTATAGATATACATCACGACACCCAGGTTTTTTAAAAACTTTTAAAGGGCAGTTTTAGATTTACACAAAAATTTCAAATGATAGTACATAGAATTTCCACTAAGCCTATTCCCATTATATCCATTCTTATCATCTAGATTGGCATAGTACATTTGATAAGGTAGATGAACAAATATTGATACATTATTATTAACTCAAGTGGTAATTCATTCAGATTTCCTTATTTCTAACTAAGCTCTTCCTGAGTCTGAATCTCACCTAGGATACTACAAAGCATGTAGTCATCATGTTTTCTTAGACTCCTCTGGGATGTTAACAGTGCTATGTTTTTCAATGATCCTATAGTTTTGAAGCATACCTGGTTAGGTCATTTGAAGAATGCTTCTTAGTCAGGTTTTCTAATGACTAAGACTGGGATTGTGGGGTTGGTGGGGAAAGAACACATCGTGCAAGTGGCATGATCACTGCACCCTCTCCAGGTGCACACTGATCACTGGTAGAGGTGACCTTGACCCCCTAGCAGGGGCCGTATTTGTTAGGTTTCCTTACTAGAAACTTCCTCTCCCTGCCTTTTCCATGTGACAGAATTATTGCCCTTTTATTCTTTTATGTTATCTAAAGAGAGAATAAAACTATATACATTTTGGGAAAAAATGAATGTCTCATAAGACTTTCATTTGTCCTTCACATTTTGTTTTAACACTGTTTTCAGTGTTATTTGAACCCCCTCCTTCAGAAGTTCCTGCTGGGAAGTGTCTGACCCTATCCTGGCTTTCCACTGAGTGTTCCAGACCCCAGCCCCGGGTTGCTCACTCCACCAAAGGTGTATCATGCAGGATAACTTCGGGCAATGACACGCACATGAGCAGGCCCATAAATCACCCACAGAGGCTCTGTCTTCACTGTGCAAGTGAAGGGACTTTCAGTCGCACTTTCTCCTCACTGCTGGGGGTAAACAGGGCATAAATCTTGCTGAAGGTTTTTGAATACCTCCTGAAAACATCTGTACAGTTTGGAGGACAGTCTGCCCCATTCTTCCTTCCACTGGACAAATGCAGCACTGGGCAGAGCACAGTGTGTTAAACTGTTATCCAGTAAATGGGAGAATCATAGCCATCCTACCTCCCCACAAAGAAGGCAAAGAAGAGAGTGAGTGATGTGTCAGAAGTAGGTAGTAATGATGTCCTCGTGGCTACCTACAGCAAATCCGCTGTCCTAAAATTCACTATCTTTCATGAATATCTCCTCTTTTCAAAGATGCAGTCTTCAAGAATCAAAGAGCAGGTAGCTAATTTGTTCTGCTTTAAAGGGAGCCTAAAGCTGAAGGCAGGCACAGAAACGGTGTGTGTATATGTATGTGCACGTATGCATGCATGCATGTGCGTGTGCGTGTGTGCATGTACATTGTGTGTGAGTGTGTGTGTGGCGTGTGGGGGGTGTGTGTGTGTGTGTGTGTGTGTGTGTGTGTGTGTGTGTGTGTGTGTGTGTAGGGGGATATTCTGGGGTAGACAACCTAAGAATACTGCTTCACTTATTTAATAGCTGAAAAAGACTAAAAGGGTTTTTAATCACACCTTGTCACAGCCTTGTCTTCCCTGGCCAGGCAACACTACTCTGTGAAAGGAAACATTCTTAACAAATTACCGAGCTCTGAGTTCTTGCTGTTTTCTAAAGTGGTTTCTCAACTTTGACATTATTGACATTGGGGGTGAGATAATTCTCTGTTGCAGGTTGTTTAACAGGATTCTTTTTCCCTATCCCTAGATGATAGCCACATAACTCTAACCTTGACAATAAAAAATGCTCCCAGATATTGCCAAATTTCCTTAGGGAAAAACATCAATTGAGAGCCACTTTTTTTAGAGAGATGAGCATCTTTCCAGGTCCTGTGTAACTGAATATATCTGTCTTTTTCATGTACTTTTGCTTCCGCTTGAGGACAACAGGTGAAAGAGAAACCAGGGAAGCTGTTGTCATCGAACTCCTATCCCAAATTAGTGACAAAACCAGCTACCACATCTATAGTCTGCCAACTTTGGAAGGGACACAGAGGAGATGAACTCCCTTTGTTTCTGGGAACCACACTAGGAATATTCAAAGGACAAGTAAACTGATACCGAGACCTAGAACCACCCAAAGCTCTCTTCATTCACAAAGCTGATGCTTGTTGTGCCCTGGAGCTAAGCCAGGCCTGTCCTAGGTTACTTTTTTCATTGCTGAGACAAAATGTACAATACCCAGAGTTAAAGAAAGACAATTTATTTACCTCACAGTTTGTAAAGGTTTCAGTCCATAATCAGCTGGCTCCAAGGCAGGGTGGTGTGGCAGAGGAGCACCACAGTGGAGAAACTGTTCGTAGCAGGCAGAAGGAAGCTAAAAGCATCCAAACAGCAAGGGACAAGAGACAATTGCAACTATCTTTGTGTCCTTTGTATGTGTAGCCAGGCTATAGGCCCTTAGGGACTCAGATACTTACAAATATCTTGGGTTCCATAAGCTTCCATCACATAAGAACTGTGTAGAAACTGTGTGGCCTTTTATGATCGAGCCTTGGGATTCACACGGTATCTCTTCCACCATGCTCACAGGCCCTCCCAAAGGGAAGGAAGGTCACAGTCCCCTTGTCCAGAGCATGAGGGTATCTGAGTACCCAGAGAGTGCCACATGGTAGAGAAGACCAGACAACATGGGAAGGCGATGAGTAGAAGTTCTCTCTACAGCTGTTGTTGTGACTTGTTTCTAGATGTTCTCTCAAGCCTCATATGGGTATAAGTGGGGCTTTCAGAGGTGGCGCTGGATTTAGACGGTGTGATGCTAGGACTAGTGAAGTGATGTTGACCTGGAGAAGAATTTGTTGCTGTGGCATGTTCCCCAGTTCCCTGCCTGATGTTGCCTTTCTGTGGGGTGAGCAATGTGTCCTTCACCCTAGTCCGTGGGCCTGGCACTCTGCCCTGATTTCATTCAGCACACAGATTCCCCCACAGGATCTTGTGAGATTAAAATGAAAATTACT
>PVIR01000270.1:44004-206410 GCA_004026965.1 Petromus typicus
GTCTTGCAAGCGCAAGGGCCCAGGTTCGATTCCCCGGTAACCACATAACAATACTGGGTGTGGAGACCCACACCCAGCAGCAACCAGTACCACATACCACAGTGCCGGGCATGGTGGCTCACGCCTGTAATCCCAGCACTCGGGAGGCAGAGGCAGGAGGATTGTGATGTGAGTTTGAGGCTGAGCTCAGGGCCAGCCTTAACCACAAAGCGAGACCCTGTCTCAAAAAACCTTAAAAAATTTTTAAAAAATTAAAAAAAAAATAAAATGAAAATTACTCTCCAGCTGTGCTAGAAGAGAAGGATGCTGGTGTTTGTTTGGTATGTTTCCTCTAACTACTTTCAGGGACTCTGAGAACCTTGTGACCCTCAAAGGTAGAGTCCTTAAGAATAGCTAACTCCATTTCTCTCAAGGAAAAGCTCATTTCAAGGCAAAAGCCACATCATTGGATCACAGAAATTTAGCTCAAAAAGAATTGTAGTGTTGGTGTACTTGAAATAAAATGACATATACATCTTTATTTCTAAAGGACTGTCTTAAAGAATTAGCTTTTATCTTCCAGGATCTGCCAATGTAGCATGCATACTGAATACTGAATAAATAAATGGCTGAATTCATAGCTCTGCTCACAGTAATTGGGCATCTT
The DNA here is from genome assembly GCA_004026965.1 of Petromus typicus. Classification (NCBI taxonomy): domain Eukaryota; kingdom Metazoa; phylum Chordata; class Mammalia; order Rodentia; family Petromuridae; genus Petromus; species Petromus typicus. Next base: position 44,651 of record PVIR01000270.1, read on the forward strand.
ACTGTACCCTGTATTATCTATAGTAAAAGCTTATGTGATTTTTACTGAGCCTGGAGTTTTTAGGAAAAATATAGTTTATGAATTTTGACTCATCTCTCATATTTATCCAACTTCTGGTTACATTAAGTATATATGCCTGTTCTGCCAACCTGAAGAAGTTTTAAGGGTGTTAGGGTGTGTCCAAGGCTAAAATCTTGCCCTATGTAATCTGAGATTGATGCTATTATACGCACATTCTATTTCTGTCTAAAGATTCCTTAGGTTGTTGTTTAACTGTCTTTGTTTAACAAATGCTATGTGTCTAAAGTATATTACAGTCCTGGATGAGCATCCACCCATGAGGAAAGCAATCCCTGATCCAATCTCAGAGCCGTGTCTTCCTCCCTTCTGTTGTTTGCTGTGTTAATTTCTAGTCAATTGGAGTAGTTCTTTCCTTCTCCGATTTCCTCTTTTCCCATTTTTCACCTTGCTCGAAGTATCAGTGTACTGTATTTTCAGTCATCTTCTGCAATACACCACCTCATAGCTCTCTGACATACAATAATAAACAGTTAATATTTGATTATCTTTTGGATTTTGGCTATTTGTAGTGAGCTCAGCTGAGATCAAATCTGTGTTTGTCCTACACACACCTCAGTGTTTTGGGGTCTAAAACTTTCCAAGATATGGAGTTCTTTTCCACAAAGTTTTTTGGGCCCAAACAAGCCATCTTCCCAGCCCAAAGTCAAGGAGCCCAATTGGATGTCTGGCACAAAGGGAGAGTACATGAATACTTTCTAAACAACAATCTAAAGTGTCACAACCAGAACTCTTTCTATAAGTGTCACGTTTTATCTGGCTGCTAGTCCTGCTCTTTTGATATCAAAAAACTCCTCTTTGTGGCTAATTCCTACTCACTTTTGGAGATTCCACCAGTGATCACTTCTTCTGAGACATCTTCTCTGGTGACACAGTTAGCTTCCTTTCCTCTCCTCCAGGTCACATAATAGTCTGTCTACATGGACTCACTATATGGCACAACCTGAACGTATGTCTACTTCTTCTATCACTGCATGAATATTGAATCATATTTTATTCAGTATTTTTTTTCAGCATATAGCACAGAGCTCACAGGACTTCAACAATGAATTCATGCTATATTGGTGGTGTTGTATGGAGGATTTCAGCCCTCTCTACCCTGACAGCTCTGTGAAAACATAGAAAGAAATGAGACCTTGGCATTTCCAAGTGTCAGAGTATTTGGAATAAACCCTGCAAGCTGCCTGGGCACATGCAACTGTGTCCAACAAATGCCATCTGCTTTCAGGGCATGTCAAGACTGGGAAATTAGTGTAGACCATGTGGCTTAGGTTCTGCTCTGAATGACATCATATCTTCATTGGCCCTTTTGTTTTTTTGTTCCCTGAGTTTTACCTTTTGTGAGGAGTGGGTCTGTTTTGCTGCCAACTTGCTCCCCAGTAGAAATTTGGGGGGATTCAAAACAGAGGCCTTGGCCATTCCATGCTAGATCTGTCACTGTGTTCATGTATAGATTTTGTGGTGAAAGGCACCAGTCAGGAACCATGGAGCAGGAGGCTGTGCAGTATGGTTAAGGGCTGCAGTGTGTGCAGCTCCCACTCAACTCTGTTTGGATTTTTCCAGAGGCAAGAGGGGGTACGGAGGGACAGACTTTGGGCTGTTTCCACCCCACTCCAGACTTCAGTTTCCTCATACTGGAGATGGAAATGGGAATTTATATATTTGCTGGGTGGTACTTTAAAGCCACAGCTGCTCCTCGTTTAAAGAAATCCAAAGCCTTTCACTGTGAATGATCATCCTGAAGGTAACTCAATTATCTGTATCTGCTGGTTCAATATGGTACTCTTAGATATAATAGCCCATCATCTTGGCTTACTGAAACCATGCATGGCTTCTCAGGTTGGGTCTGGATCCAAACAAGTGCATAGAAAGATTCAGAAGTCTTTTCCAATTCAATACACAGAATATGAGAAATGGCAGGAGTGGCAGAGCCCCAAACCCTGCAATCTCTTCTTGTTCCACTTCTAATTCCTCTAGGCATGCAAACATTCAGATGATTCTCATTGCTTCAAAGGCGTTTATTTCATGCCAATTGAACTGGCTATGAAGCCCATACAATACGATATCGTGCCATTTGTTCAAATTTAGAATTTCTTATTTACCAAATCCATGAAGTCATCCCACATAATGGCTTGAACAAATTTCTTTTTACTGTTTTTGTTTAAGGACTACAGGGAACTAGAAGGAAAAAATGTATAATGTTTACCCAGTATCTCAATCTTATTTTAATGACCCAGATTCCAGTTCCTGTTCCCCACCTCACCCTCTTACACATCATGGATCTGCATACTTTTCAGTACTTAGCTGCGCAGTTCTGCCCATTGAGATCTTCCAGGAAGTGTCTCCTAATGACACAAATCATTTTGTGATAAAATTACTTTGAGATAAAATTATGGGATTCAATTAAGAAAATCAAGTAAACAAAATGGGGGGAAGAGCAAACCACGTGTAAATTCTGAACAGAGCCATCACCAGTCCTTACCTGAGGCTGAAAACGTGTGAGTCTCTCTGTACAGCAAGTGTCTCCTCTCCCTGGTGACTTTTGACAATGACTTAACCTCCCAGAAAGTCATATGCTCCCTACAAAAGGTGAGATGGGAATGACCTTAGTCCCATGTGAGGACTGTGGAGATAGATACTGAACAAGGCATAAGTGTCACACGGTGATGTGAGAGAATGTGGAATGCACCTACCCCTCATCTGACAGTGTAAACGTCTATGAAATGGAACCTGAGCCCACCCCACATGTTTCCCTTTTCTTCTAGTTAGCATTTTTGTTTTGTTTTGCTTTGTTTCCTTTTGTTTTGTTTTATTCTGTTACTGGGGATTGAACCTTAGACTTTTGAAACATATTTTCCAGCCCTTTTTAAAAATTTTTTGAGACACAGTCTTACCAAGTCACTAAGTTGCCCAGGCTGGGCTCAAACTTGCAATTCTCCTGACTCAGCCACCTAGAGTGCTAGGATTGTAGGTCTGAACCATCACACAGAGCTAATGTTTATTTTTTAAAATTTTTTCTCTGGAAATGTTTTCTTCCCCTTTATTGAGTTTACTGGTAGATTTTAGGTATAGATTGTGATCATATTCATCATTGAGAATTGTGCCTGTGCATGATATATCTTGATTCTTATTTTTCCCACTTCCCTGCTCTCCCTACGATTCTGAGGCTTAATATTGGCTAAGTAGGAAAGGTACTCTGATGAATTTACATTGTCCCTTGGGTTTAAAGGAAGATTATACATCACTGAAGTTATGTCTGAGCTTGGTCCTGTACACTGGCAAAGTTAACCACTGTGGTCAGGTTTTAAAGCTTTCATTCTCCCAACTGCTAGTCCTTCCCTATTAAAATGGTACCACTAGAAAATAAAGGTGTGGTTTTAGTTGTTTAACTTTAAACTGTTGAATAAGAACCATAAGCTTGGATGAGTGAAACTCCACAGTTTGTGCCCTTGGACCACAAACTAAATTTTTACACTGTGGACCCATCTGTCTCAAGTTCAAAGGTCTTGCTCTTGCTCTAACTTGATGTCCATCCACAAACACTGCATGTACTATCTTTGCACTCTTCTTTGTCCTTGTGTGGACCCAGAGCCCTGCTGACCCCACAGACAGCAGCGCCTATCTGCTCTCCAGAAAGGATCCCTTGGTCATCACAGGCATTTCAGTATGTGTCTCTCTTTTCCTTTCTTTCAGTGAATCAGTTTGAAAAGCTTCAAAAGACTGACTTCTCTTTATTATAGGAATGTAGGGCTGAGTAGCATGTGACATTATTTCACACAGGAAGACCTTTATATTATGCTCCAAGTCATATCATATATTCAACATCTAATCTGCCTAATATGTGAGGCCAGCCTTGCAGCTTTTTGACCTGTATAGAGGGATGCCTTTCCAAAAGGTCTTCCACATTCTTACATGCTGGGTATTCCCTGAAGCCCAGCCCTGACCTCCTCTGCTTGGCCAGGCACAATTAGGGTCCTAGTGATTTTTTTCAGGACAGCCTGTCAGTGATTTCTGTGGTGGACTATGTCGCCCTCATCTCACACCACATATGTGTACTCTTATGTTTCACTGAGTCAACCTAATTATTTTTAAAATGTACAGATGGGATTTAGTATAGAGAAACAACCCATGTCCCTTTTGTAAAAAGAAAGTCCCATATAAGAACAATCCACTTATCTATTTAAGAAACACATATTTACTTTCTTTACCACCCTGTAGCTTCACCATGACAGTGGCTGGGTTCCAGTGGGTTCTCAGTCCAGAGAAGTGACTTCAGCAGCGAGCATAGAGCTCGGCACCACCAGATCTGAAATCCGTGACTCTACAAATACTTTAAAACTGTTGCTCAGACATTTGAAAGTACAAGTGTTTGAATCTAATTGCAAAATAACTAACCCCCAAACGGATAGTAACAAATACCCATTTATCCTGTGTTCACTACTTTTCCACCTTGGCTCCATGAAGAAGTTCTTTCTCTAACAAGACTGAAAATGCACATAGTTGGGAAGAGGGCATCCACTGTTCCCCCATCACTTTGTACCGCTGGCTGATTTCTGAACAGAGACAGCACCTAGCATCATGTTATCTCTCTCCAAACCCTTCTCTGAATTTCCCTGCTTCTCACCTGTTGACATCTCTCATACACTGAAATGATCATTTGAATGACAGTTCTTCAAACTTTGTCTGAAGTCCAGAAAGAGCCAGAGTCAGGCAGAGGCAGGAGGCTAATGAACCTTTTCTTCCTATACAACACATTCTATAGGCCCCAGGGAAAATGAGCTGACTGTGACAGCAAGTGTGGTTCTGTTTCTTACCTTGGTGGCAGGTTAGGGTGGATATGAGCACAAGGAAGATAACTTAGAAAGGCAGAGAGGCGCACATCTAAGTCTTTAATGATGCTAGGAACACTGCCTGCCAAAAATCCACACTAATCTCCAGAGATAATAACAGCTAGAGGATCTTCACCATGCGAGATGAACTTTCAAGTGCAGATGTGTATTCTGTAGAAACTGAGAAGCCCACTACAGATTTCTGCCTCTAACGCATAGCTTTGCCATGGCCTTTGGAGCTGGTGTTCTTAGGAGCTGTGCAGTGTTAGAGAGTAAATTCTTGAGATGAAGAAAAGCATGAGCACAGTGGCCTAAAGATCATTTGGGTGTTTCCCCAAGCCTTGGATCTGCAGCATCAGTCCACACCCTAACTTCTCAGCACTCGCCTGAGCTTCTTTTCCCCTCAGACTCTTATGGATGATTCACTTTTATTTCCTTAGCATCCCTTGCTTCACTCACCAGCTGAGAGAATTAACATCAGGGAAAAGGTACTCAAGATGTTTCAGGTGCAGAGAGGTCGTTCGTGAGGACAGGTCAAGGACATCACAGGAAGGGGGACAACTGCCTCAGCGGTAAAATATAAAGGAAAGTGATAGAAGAACTTGTCAAAATAAAAGTCACAAAATATGAGAGGGGGAAACAGATAATATATTACAGTTTAACTTTTTAATGAGGCAACCAGCTGGATGAGAAAATCAGTACAAAAGAGAAAGGGGAATTGGTACTTTTATAAGTCAGTAAGAAAAAAGGAACACGAGACAAGATAGCTCAGTGAGATAGAAAGGTGGGTAATCTTGCAGAGCAAAAAAATTATAACTCCTAAGATTCTCTACTACCAACATTTCTCTCACCACTGACCTTAATAGAATACCAAATATCTGAGCCCTAATGGCATTAAGTAGCAAATAAAATACTGCTGTGTTCCCCTAGAGCAGGGGTAGGCAAACGATTTCCCTCATAGCAGTTATCTATTACCTTTGTGGTCTATTAGGTCTCTACCATAACTATTCTATTCAGCCACTGTAGCACAAGTGCAGCGCTAGACAAAATTAAAACAAGTGGCTATGTTTAAATAAAACTCTATTTAGGCAAACAAGTAGTTGGTCATATTTGGCCTGCAAACTATAGAATCCTGATGGCCTCCCTACTGTGACCTTAAAAGGTCACTTAAGCGGGCCGGGGATATAGCTCAGTGGTTCCGGCACCTGTATTACAAGCACAAGGGCCCAGGTTCGATCCCCGGTAACCACATAACAATACTGGGCGTGGAGACTCACCCCAGCAGCAACAAGTACCACATACCACAGTGCCGGGCGTGGTGGCTCATGCCTGTCATCCCAGCACTCAGGAGGCAGAGGCAGGAGGATTGCTGTGATGTGAGTTTGAAGCTGAGCAGAGGGCCAGCCTGAAGCACAAAGTGAGACCCTGTCTCAAAAAACCTTAAAAAAAAAAAAAAAAGGTCACTTAAGCATGTTTAATTTATTGACAAGTTTTAATATTTTTCCTAATATATTTCAGGCAAAGCAGCAAATATAAAGACACTGAGGCTTGAACTCACACACTGTATTTGGGAAGTTATAAGTGATAAGAATTCCTAGAGTACTAACTAATATGGATATATTAGCATTTCAAAGAGAAGCAAAGAAGAAATTAAGGAAGAAAATTAACTTTTTTAACCTGTGGGGATGAGTATTCCTAAGTAACATACCTGAACAAAAGAGAGAGAGACCTGGTTCTGACTCCAGTGGGGTGAGCTGAGAGGCCTGAGCTTATTTTAGTAAACCTTGGTTTTTCTACTTCATAAAGAAGGGTAATAACAGAACCTACCAGAGGTTGATGTGACAGTTAAAAGACATAATCCATGGCCTTAATCAGGTCTAGCCTCAATTACCAAGTTGTCATTTTTCTTTCTCATCACCATTAAAGCTAAAAGAAGGTCCAATGACTACAGATGAACCCATAATTATTTGCTGGAAAAGCCAAGGTGATGAGACCACAAAGACATATAGGGCAGTCCTAGTGCTCATTTTCTTCTCATTTATGATTCCAGGTCCTAGAGACCTTATCCTAAAACAGCTCAACCTTTTCCTCCATGTCCACATAGGTCCCAAAGCTCAAACAGAGTTTAATGGAACTTCAATTAAATATCCTCTCATCCCTATCCACCTTGGTAGCAACTTATAAATCTTAAGCATTTCAGAGACAATTATCTTGTGAGCAGGAACCCAACTATTATTGTATTTAGAGAAAGTTAGTTGGGCTAGCAGCCATGTGTACACAGCACTGGACGTGCTAAGCAGCAATGATTCCTACTTTTTCATTAAGTGTAATTAAGCTTCAGTAAGAGAATCCGGGTATACAAGAGCAGCCTTCTTCACTCATGACCATGTCAGCACTCTCCTGTCCAGCCCAAAATATTGTGTATTACTGGAATTCATTTCCTACTTGGGACCAGTTCTCTCCTTTTTCAAGGAAGCCATCTTTCTACCCAACTCATGGCAGCTTAGACAGATTCCTTCTTTTCACAAAGCAATCTCTGCCTCAACTCAAACAGCCAGTAATATTTACCTTGGTTAGCAGTTCTCAAGCTAACTCACATGGCCATGATAAAATATTAATACATAATGATGATATTTACTCTGGGCCATTTATGTGTTGCTTTTTCATTTCTAAAAAGTAATGCCTAGAGAGCAATGATACAAATGCTATGCTGTGCTGCCTGCCTCTGCCTGGATTCAATCAAGCAGATTTCTTGGCAGAGGGAGAGCACCAAATTGCTGAGATCACGTTAGACTGCAGAAATGCTGAGCCATTTTGACAGCAGCTTGGGCAGGTCCAAAGGCTGAGCCTACCCAAAAACATTCATTGGGACATTGGCCTGCTATTCAGCCCCCCTCTATAATCACACACTAAACACTAAGATGCATGCTGGCTTGTTTTGTCGCAAATGCTCCTGGCATTTAAAAATCAACTAGTTGCATAGCCTTGCAGGGTCTTCAGAAGAAGGATGGGAACTTGTGAAAGATTCTCCTAAAAATGAGAGTAGAACTTCTCACCCCTAATCACACCTGTCTCCTGTGGCCATGTTACCCAACACTGCATGACGTGAAGTAGAATTGTTGGTCACCTGTGGACTCTGTAACTCCATCTGGGTATGAGCCTCCTGTTTGTGTACCTAGCTTTGTAAGACTCTATTTGTTGTGGTTAAAGATACTCTATATCTTTTTTTCTAAAACTTCAATAAAATGAATTTCTTTTGGATAATCAAGTAAAATGGATGAATTAGCCTTTTGCAGTAGGCAGCATAATGCACTCCCACCAAATTTTAATTCCCAAAGCTGGTGAATATGTTCAGTTATTTTTTAAAACTAACATAATATTTGTAAATATTTATGAGATATAATGTGATATTTTGATTCACTCAGGTCAATTAACATATCCATTACTTTAAACTTTCCTCCTTTCTTTTTTTTTTTTTTTTAGGTTTTTTTGAGACAGGGTCTCGCTTTATAATTCAGGCTGGCCCTGAGCTCAGCCTCAAACTCACATCACAGCAATCCTCCTGCCTCTGCCTCTGCCTCCTTAATGCTGGGATTACAGACATGAGCCACCATGCCTGGCACTGAGGTGTGTGGTAGTGGTTGCTGCTGGGTGTGAGTCTCCACGCCCAGTATAGTATGTGGTTACCGGGGGATCAAACCGGGCCCTTGCACTTGCAAGGCAGGCGCCGGAACCACTGAGCTAACTCCCCGGCCCACTTTCCTTCTTTCTTGACTTGTAAAGAAACTCTACATCACTTAATTATCATTTGATGGTAACTTTACACCCATCATACTGGACATTATTTCTGTACACTCTAATTGAGATTGCACACAGGTTGATTTTAGGTCCGCGTTGGCAAATTCACAGGTTGCAAAATGATTCTTTTGGGAAGACAATGTCTACCTGTTGCACGATCTTCCCTGTCTCTCCTCCTTGAATGTTTCACCAGGTCACATCAAGTGACCTTTCCAAACAATAGAGCCCCAGACTTGGGGCAGCTACAGGTATGTCTGGGAACTGGAAAACAGACAGCAGGCTTGGCTCTTGGTTGGTGTGAATTGGGCACATAAAAAGCCACTTCTTCTAACTCTTCTGTGTATAAGAGAGAGTTGAACAGGAAATTTGCTTTCTCAATCCTTATCTGTGAGTTTCCACCACTGTTTTCATGGCCACCAAATCAAATTTGGCCTTAAAAGGCAGAATTTCTGGAGATTTTCTGGAGTATTTCAGCTCCTCAGTCTACCCAACCTATTGAAGGACACTCTTGAAAGAGAGAGGCAGTTGTTTGGTGCCTTACCTTGCTTCTCCCTGTGCCATACTCCAAGAAGTATTTTTAAAAGGATGAGGCCTGGTCTCCTACATTGTGAGATCTTGAGTTAGATGTTTGGGGAAGACACTGCTGCTGGTTCTCACTGTTATCAAAAGATCAGATAAGCTATTGTTCAAGTCTGGGATATTCTATAAAAAGATTCATTGCTGTTGAATTGTGCATGGATATGAGAATTGTATTTCTTAGGATGACATTTCTTGTTTAAGAAAGTCATCACAGACCTGTTATAAGAACAGAGGCCCAGAGTCCCTGAAGCTCAAATCCTAAGGTCGGGGTAGGGGACACAGGAGATCCCATATACAAAATCAGTCTAATGCTGTATGGGGTGGCTCATGCCTATAATCCTAGCACTAGGGAGGCAGAAACAAGAGGATTCCTATGAGTTTGAGGCTCGCCTGGGCCACATAGTGAGCTCAGGGCCAGCCTACATTACAAAGCAAAACCCTGTCTAAAAGAAAAAAAAAAATCATTCTACCTCCCTCAAGTATGCAAATTCCAGGCTTTACCCTAGAGCCTGGCAATGGGGTGAAATGACTCCTTCTGTGTTTCCTAAAGACAAAATGAAAGCCAGATGCTGTTGAGTTGCTACATTTCCCTTCTTTGCCCTGACAGCACATATCGAGCAGCCAGTGTGTGTTCTGCCCATTGCTCTGCCCAAATGTCTTCCCTTTCAGGAAGCCATCCCTGTCTTAGGCTAGGATAAGTGGCCCAGGAATGTACCAACTTAGCATAGAGACTTTCATTACTGTTGTAACACTGACTTTCTTGATCCATAATGACCGCTTCTGCTAGGGAGCAGGAGAGTGAGAGAGACACTGAGCCCAGGCCGGGTGCTGCTTGAAAGGGTAATAGCGGAGCAGAGATTCCACCATCTTTTCATTGTATGTTTCCTCAACGTGCCTTTAAAACAAACTTAGAGGCAGGGAAATTAGGGAGCCAGATTGTCTCATGTAACCCCAAACTGGGACTTGGGGGTGTCTAGATGCCGTCATTGTTGGCAATGCCAAAGTTCACCAAGGCACTCTTGAGCCTCCACCTTCTCCATCTGAAATGTGCAGGCCAGTGCTGACCTAACCAGCCTCAACAACTTAATACTTAGGAAAAAAATGATAAATTTCTGGATTGCATGGCAGAAACACAGACTTTTCTATGGAGTCTGACAGCCCATTAGCCAATAGCGAAGGGTTAAGTATGAAGTGCCTTGGCCAGAATGTCTCTTCCTGTTATAGCACAAGCCAGGCTGACACTGAAGGAGGCTGCTCATAGCATGCCGGGGTTAAACTGTCTTTGATCCCCCATCAGAGCTGACAGCTGGCACAGTGCCTGCTGTGCCGGCCAGGGCTCCCCACACTCTGTGTGTCAAAGGTAGCTGACGAGTCTTCACTGCCTGAAATTCTGTGAAGCCTAGTTCTCCGGTCTATCAAAAGTGTCAGCAAGACATGGTCAATCCCCTGCATGTCATCTTGGAAAACTTCCTGAAGGTTTCTCAGCTTTGTAAAGCAGTGAGACTGCCTGTAGGGGACTCTGGGCTGGGGTCAGTAACCTGTCTAGGTTATTGTTCCAACATATGGCTAAATAGCAGGTGATCTTGGAAGAGACTGAACTGCCCTTTATGGGCGAATTTTTCAGTAAAAAATTTTCTATGCAAAAAATTCCTAAGATACCTACCTTACTGTAACATTAGTATTTAAAGACTATTTCCTTAATGAATACCAAAGCACTTAAAAACCATAAGGAATTATCACATGCAAGGTATTCGAAATGCCTTTCAGCCATGGAAATGTGATTTGGTAGCATGACCCTTTCTTGAACATTTGAATCTCTACACAGAGCAGGAAAGATCCCAATGGACTGCTCTAAATTAATATTATTCTAGTCCTTAACCGAGCAGCTCACTACCATCACCATCAAGTGTTTACAGAAGTCAGCCCTCTATGGCCACCTCTGCTTCCTCACTCTAATGCCCTGGTTTCCATAGTTTGATCCTGTTAATTCAGATGAGATAAGAGAATAGGAGGTTTTTACCTGCCCCAGTGATGTACATGGGAGGAAAAAGCTGATTTGGTCCAGCCTTTTGGTTTGAAGGCGATGATGCCATGGAGGTCATACAATATTAGAGACTTCACTTTGTACACACCAAGGTAAATGGGATATGCAGGCAAGCTGAGGCCATGGCTAACTCACCCCACAAAAAAGGTCAGTGTCTAAACCCACTTCTGACATGCAGACATCAACACCCACAACAAAATACCCATTGCCCAAAGTGTCTGTGTGAGCCTGTAATCACCCAAAGAGCTACTCAGAACCTCTGTCCCACAGATCACTGGCAGAAGCAGAATGCTACCCATTTGCTGGCACGAAGCCTGCAGTTCACACTTCCTCCTTCAGACTCTAAGCTGTTGGGGGTGGTTAAGTCACCTCATGTCTACATCCCTGGTAGAAGAAATCAAATCAGAAAAAACATCAAGTGGGTGAGTGAGTGAACAAGGAAAAACATTTGAAGTACTTAAGTAGAAGACTTCAATCTAAACTCTTTGTATAATATAATGAGATCATTTCTATGCTCAACTAGCTCTTCTGCCCTAAATTTTAATTGAGTCAGCATAAAAATAATTTTGATAGTTAGCCAGGGCTGTATTCATGCTAAACATTAAGTGAACTCACATTAAGGAAAGAAGAAGAAAAAGAATGGAGGTTTTGATTCTCTGCCTAGCTCACAAAAGCCATCTAGGGTGTTAATTGTTTATAATAGCTTAATGACATAATTACTCCTGTGAGGTTGCCCAGAGCAATGAAAACACAAAGGATTTCAAATACAGTAACTAGGTTAGGGGGAAGGCTGGCTCCACCTCTGGTCTCCTGGGCAAGCCTGATCACAGTGCTTGACCCCCAACACTCCCTAGCCTAATACTTAGGTTACACTAGTAGTATTAGGCTACACTCCCTAGCCTAATACTTAATACAGAGGGCAATATTATCTATTTGCCAAGTTATGATAATAGCGATATCAAATTTTCACTTCCAATTAATTATGTCCTCATAGTCAGAATTAGTCACTTTATCCCAACCTAACTGCAGGAGGAGATTAGAAATATGCAATAAGTGTCAGCCAGCCTTCTGCAGACACTGGAAGCTCAGCAGACTATTTTCTCCTCAAAACATTTCCTCTACTCCCACTCTGGAAACACCTTTTTAATTTAGGTGTATATAGCAGAAAACTACTGCCCTGCAAGTCAGTCTATCCATGGTGCGGATCTCTGTCCTCTGTGATCCTTCTTTGCACCATCCCCGTATTTCTTCACTCATTAATCCACAGATATTTGTTTATCAGGTTTTCTCATGAGTCATAGGCACAAAGAGAGCTTCTCCTTTCATGGCGGTGATGTGACATCTTAGAAAAAGGCTCATGTGGGCGTGGAGTGAAAGGTGCATGACAAATAAGTGATAAGTGACTAAAACAAACAGAAAAACCGATGTGTGATAAGCACTCTGGCGAAATGAAACAGGCTGATGTGGTCATAAGTACCTGGAGAAGAGGAGGAGAGGCTTTTGAGGTGAGAGTCCCACAAAAGCCTTCTCAGGGGAGCCGTCAACTGAACAGAAACTCGGGACACTGAAGATGTCACCCACGCAGTCTCCAGAACAGTGTTGGACCACAAGAGAACAGTGTCACTTCAGGAGCAGCGGAGTGGAGGAGAGCGCAGTGTGTCCTCCCCTCACAAAAGAATAGGACAGCTGAAAGGGCTCATGGGAAACAGCCATTTTAGGATTCTGGAAACCAACTGAAAGCATGTAACGAGCTTGAGGCGTAAGAGCAATCCTATGGCAAGCTCCCCCTACAGTTTCAATCAAATGGAGTAACCCTTAGAAAGACAAAGGTAATTAAGACTGACTGAAAGGAAACAAAATCTGAATATACCTTAGTCAGCAATAAATTGAACCAGTAAAATTGGTGATTAGAAATTTTCTCACACAAAAGAAACAGGGCCCAGATGCCTTTCCTAGGAAATTCTATCACATCCTTAAAGAACAAATAATGCCAATCCTTCAGAAAAAATCTTCTCCAGGAAACAGGAAGAGGAAATATTTTACCACTGTGTTTGTAGGATCAATATTACTTGAATGCCATGGTCAGAAAGCAATGTTACAAGAAAACCATTGGCCGATATCTTTCATCAATGTGAAGTCAAGAATTACCAACAAGGGCTGGGGATTTAGCTCAGTGGTTCCAGTACCTACCTTGCAAGCACAAAATCCCTGGTTCAATCCCCGGTAACCACATACAACAATGCTAGGAGTGCTGACTCACACCCACCAGCAATCAATACCATGTATCACAGTGCCTGGAGTGGTGGCTCACTCCTGTAATCCCAGCACTCAGAAGGCAGAGGCAGGAGGATTGTTAGGAGTTTGAGGCTCACCTGGGCTACACACTGAGCTCAGGGCTAGCCTGAACTATAAATCGAGACCCTGTCTCAAAAAAAAAAAAGAATTCCCAACAAAATATTGACAAATCACATCCAACAACATACAAAAATAGTGATTCATACATGTTAATCAAATTGGCTTTATCCCTGGAACCAAAAGTTTGATTCATATTCAATAATCAATATAGTACAGCATCTTATTAAAATGAATACACATAGGGTAGTCTTTTAACAAACTGTGTAAGGAAATTTGTATACTTGTCATTGTAATGATTAACCTAGATCCTTGTCTCACAAAAGGCACAGAAACTCAAGAGACCAATAATTAACTTCTAATGAAAACAAAACTATATATAAAACTTATGTGAAAAAAGTGTTTACATATATATATGTATATGAAGTGTTTATATATATATATTTATATACATAACAAGATAAAATCTTTACTAGCATGTTAATAAATTAACTCTTCAGTATCACAGATAGAACTTTTAGATTTGATTTATAAAATCAATATAGTGGACTTTATCAAAACTAAAAACTTATGCTTCAAACCACACTATTAAAGAATAAAAAAATGAACCACATACCTACAAACAGGGCCCAGGTATCTGCAAATCAGACCTCAGGTAAGGGATTTGAGTGCAGAACATATATACTTTTGCAAGTCAACAGTGAGGGAATAAAACCCCCAATTTTTAAAATGTGCTAAAGATCTGAATAGATACTCCTCCAGAGAAGATACACAAATGTCTGGAAAGCCCATGAAATGGGACTTCACACCATTAGTCACTTGAGAAAGGCAAATTAAAACCACAGCCAGCTACTGCTTCAGGTTCCTGAGCATAGACGAGGGTATGTGAGGCGACAGACAATAAATAACCAACTGTTCATGAAGATGTGAGCAGTGGCTAACTGTGTATATCTAGGGGGAGGGGTGGCGGAGGAAAAAACCATGCAATCACTCCTTGGTGTGGTCTGATTAGATACCAACTCCTCAAGATGAGTATGATTATTATATACACAAACTTATACTACAAAATTTTTCAAAGTTCAACATAATCTTGCCCTATGATCCAGAAACTGCATTCCTGTGTATCTAAGGGATATGAAAAACATATGTACACTTGTACTGGGTAGATTTTAGCTCATATAAATATTACCTCAGTGAAGCTTCTAGAAAAAGTGAAAAAATCAAATTGTCTGATTTTCAAACAACACGAGGCTTGGTGGCAACGGACAGTGGAAATGCCTGACGGTCAGAGGGGTCTAATGGGCACTTACATGGTGCCCTCACTTGTGTCCCTCCCTGCCTCACTTTCCACCAGGGAGAGTTCCTTGGGGAAGAAATGGAGTGGTGGGCAATGATGTGAAGGACAGACTCAACTGGGATTTTCTCCTAAGGACAGTCAGTGGTAATTTACCACGACTTTAAGCCTAGGGGCAACAAGGTTCAAGTTGACTCTCAGAGAAGCTGTCTGAAAAAAGATGAACATAAGAGGGGAAATCTGGAGGGTAGAAGAGCAAGTGGGTCACTCTGGTGACATCCAAACTTGAAAATGAGCAGGTACGAGAGGCAGAGGCCTCGACTGGGAGACTGAGACGGGCTCTGAAGTTAACAGATCCATATCGTGGCTAACTGGAAACTGGAGCCTTCACACTGCATGTGGTACGGGATAGACTACAGGACCTCAGCTCTGTTTCTGCACCTGGAACACTGTCACCTATACCCCATAAGTGATTATCAGTGAATGTCCCCATAATGTTCTTCTTTGCATGCTTTTTATTTTCCAATTCCTGATTCTAGCATATTTTCATGAGCATAGTTTCAATTGCTCATCTCATAAGTCAATTCTAAGGGGTGGACACAGTTATTCTGGTTTGAAACAGGCCATCTTGAGCATCAGACACACTCATCCAGAGTTCCCTGTGAAGTCCCAGGAAGGGATCCGGGACAGTTAGTGGTACTGGCTGCTCTCTCTGCCCTAAGGGCCTCAGACCAGGTCCTGGAGTTTGATATTTTCTGTCCTAGGTTATCAAAGGGCTCCATCTTTATCCCTGGTGAGAACAGGAGTTTGATAGGATCCCAGTTACCATGGAAACTGCCTGTGGTCCTTAGAATCATGACTTTCTTGTTGTGTGGTATTTAATCTTTCATTTGCCCCTCTGGTGACCACCTTAACACACATTTCTATGAGGTCTCTGGTGGTCTAAAAGTAGGTGAAGATGTGGAACTGAGGAACAGATTACCTGTGTCTAAGGGACCAGGGTAGGGGTTGGGGTGGGGAAGATAAGTGTCTAATGATTGTAGTTGATTAAAAAAAAAAAAAAAACAGCAAAGAGTCCATTGTTGAGGTTGACAATGCAAGCAGAGGGGAAGGGTAGTGGGAGAGGCTAACCTTGGAAAGGGATAGGCTCCGCAGTTCACGTATCAGACTATCACTTTCCTTTGAGGAAAATTAGATTGCATCCTAAGAGAAATTCATTCAGTCACCCATTCAACATGAATTAAATGTCCATTGTTGTCCAGGACCCATGATGGACACTAGTGTGACTCTCCAGTGCAGTAATAGTGACGAATAAAGAAGACAAGGCCCTTCCTGTGACAGCATTTATAGTCCAATTGAGGAAGCAAATAAAACCGACAGTTATAACAAGGTGCAATCCGTAGGGAGCCCAAGGGCTGAAGAGTCACCACTTCATCCAAAAAATGAGGGTGCCTAGGGATTGCCTCCTGAAACAGAAGAGCTGCTAGTTCAGCCCTGAACAAAGAGCACGTGATACCAAGAAAACAGAGAAGAATCTGCTCCAAGCAGATAGCTGACCCTCAGCAAGGTCTAGCGAGGCAGACCAGGGAAATCTCTGCAGAAATGACTGCTTCGAGGAAACAGTGGTGCACAAATGCATGAATGTATACTGCTCCCTGAGACAGGCAGAGCTGAAAGCTTGTCAGTGTTGATACAGGGAGGAGAAATGTTGGAGTTTCTGGAGCCAGGAAGTCCCGCCTCTGATGGGCAGCTCCAAACTAAGCTGAGATGGCATGATAGATCTTCCCATTTAAAACATCGTCTTCAAAGTGACCCTCATGCAGGATCTCCATTGCAGAGAAGTGTTAGTATCTTCAAAATAGGATGTGACTTAGGCAGCATTAGAAACCAATCAATAAATAAATAGTCTTATTTGCAGAACGCTTTATCCGAATGTATTATCACACGTCCTTCCCACCGCCCCAGGGATTACAGTGGGGCTTGTATGATGTCCTGTAGCAGGTTTTTGTGAGAAGAACGGAGACCCTGAGAAGCAGCAGGACTGACACAAAGCCAGGCAGATGGTAATTGGTGGTCAGTCAGGACTGAAAATCTGTCCCTGAGACTGGTCTCTCATTTGTGCCCTTAGCCCTCCCCGCAGGCCCAC
Source organism: Petromus typicus (assembly GCA_004026965.1). NCBI lineage: Eukaryota > Metazoa > Chordata > Mammalia > Rodentia > Petromuridae > Petromus > Petromus typicus. Next base: position 61,771 of record PVIR01000270.1, read on the forward strand.
AGCGTGCGGAACTCTGTCCGAGGCCTGGTTTGAGAGAGATGGGAGCTAAGAGCTGCACATTTGAAAGAAAAATTTTCTTGGTTGTGATTCACTGAGCTTCTCCAAGGGCTTGGGAAATGTCTAAAGAGAAATGAGACATAAGTTCATCCCCTGGGTCTGGCGTATCTCCCCCAGGAGTGTATTCTGCTTCCTTGAGGACCGTGCTCAGGACAGCACCTTGCTGTGACTCTCAGAAGGAGGCTGGTATTCCTTCAACAGAAAGGCTCCCTCTGCACACACAGCTGCCTGCGCACCAGCTAGCTAAAGACAAGCTGACCCAGACAGGCGGCACAGTGTCCTTGCTGTGTCCCCTGCCGTGCAGTCTGCTGGTATCTGAGAGACGCATGTGTGAATTCCCTGATCCTGCTGACCTATGTGATGTATGGTCAGTGTGTCCCCTTTCCACTCCTCCTAGAAACCACTGATTGAGATTCATGTGGAAAAACCCTGGGTGGGTAAACAGAGACACTCTCTGGGAGCACAGAGAATGCTAGACGTTGTGTGTAGGCAGAGCTTGATCCAGAGCCATCAGCTTCATTGCTGTATTTCTCCTGGAATTGATTTGAGCTACTGCAGGAGAGCAAGAGAAGGGATTTACTATTCCTTAAGAGAACATTTTTTTAAAGTGTAAGGGAAAAAGTATGTGAATTAAAACCAAGATGCTTAAAATGCATGGACAGTGAACCGTGGGGTGGTGTTAGAAAGAGGTGTAGGAGGACTCCAGGAGCAAGAGCCCTGTGCACGGAAATGAGGTGGGTGTTCTCGCCAGCAGCACAGAGTGAGAAAGATGAGCCAACGTCAGGCAGACTCAGAGGACAGCCTGCTGTGAGGAAGAACTCATGCTGAGCCCGCCTCAGGGTGCCAGCCTCCCACCCAGGGCTGGTGCACCCATGGGTACTCTGCAGGCTACCATGGTGCCAGCGGCATAGAAAGCACACAAAAAATTCAACTCCAGGAAAATGTATCTATAACCTCAGGGCCATAAAACTTAGAAACTAGTTTACTTCCATCTACCAAGTTTTGCATTTTTGTCCCTATTATTTGTGCATATTGTGAATTATGAAAGTTGTGGGTCTCTCTAGCATTTTTAATGCGCAAAGTCCTTAAAGTTCTGATTTCAGCCCTGACTCTTATTAAGTCTGCATCACTGGGTCTGATGGGGTCATCCTGTGCCGCAATTTCTTCATTTGTAAAATGAGAATAGCAGTAGCTTCTTGAGGACTTGTTGGCTTACATTACATAAGCCTCACATTGGTTCTCAGCCCAGGATCTGGCGTAGAGTGAGACTCCAGGAATACAGCTGTCATAGGAATGGTCTGGCTTGGACGGTGGCAGAAGAGGCCCAAAAAGCTCTGGGTAGGAAGAGGAAAGCAAACGTGCCCTATATCTGAGACAGGGAGGACATCAAAAGCTTTTGTGCAGTTACTTTGGGGAAAATCCAGTTGAAAGAGAAATCCTAGTTAAAATAGAATACAATAATTATATGCAGGTGTTTGCCCACCTTGGAGGAGAGATAGGCTGCTTGTGACAAGAAGACACAAGGCATTAGCACTGAGCCATCTTCCTGCAGAGTGCCCACAGCCTGCCATATCTTTGGGTCCTACATATCTTTGGGTCCTACATATCTTTGGATTGTGCATCTGCAGATTCAACCAACACTGAGTAGAAAGTATTAGAAAAAATTTGCATCTGTACTGAGCACTTACATTTTCTTTTCACGTCATTACTCCTTAAATAATACAGCATAGCTATAAACATAACATTTAAGCTGTGTTAGGTGCTATAAGAGATCTACAGATGTGTAAGTTATATGCAAACACTATGCCACTGGATAACCAAGAACTTGAGTATCCATGGATTGTGGTATCTGCTGAGGGTCCTGGAACCAGTCCACTAGGGATACCAAGAGATGTGTGTCCATTCAGATGCTTTCTGATCACATTTTACATAAAGCCTTCAGTGAGCTGATCTCAGTGCTCTGGGAGCATAGAAGAGGAAAACCTAAGTAGGCCTGGGACAGTGGTAGGCAGAAAGCCCTGCCAAATAAAGTGGCCTTTCTGGGCACTAAAGGACTAGTAGCATGTCCAGCAGACTCTGTTTACCTGCCTTGCTCCAGGGCTGGAGCAGCAAGCACCATCAGCAGATTCCTGGTCACTGGTTTATAGCTGGTTCATCCAGAGGAGCCAGCTCAGGGGAAGAGGGAGTGAAATGCCAGTTACTCACTTCTCTGGTGCCCTTCTGCCTGACCAATATAGGCTGGATCTTCCTTGACCAAGAGCCAGAGGGCCTGTTAGATGTATCCCTCCAGAGGTGGTATGTGTATCCTGGCTACAGAATTGCTTATGGCTTTTCTACACTCATCTCTCCTTCACCTTTCCTGAGTCTTCCTAGGACTGGCATAGAAAGATTGCATTTAGAGAATGGTAAAGAGAAATGTGCCACATCGAAGGACCAATATGGACTGAGGCAGAGGCCCTGGTGAATGTTTCCACAGGAGGAGTAGGCAGAGTCTACGGCACAAGAGGGCACGGAGCCCTCTTCTATCGGAATGCCCACAGCCTGCCATTAACTTGGCATGGCAACTTCAAATTTATTTTTATAGCATCATCGTGCATAGCTTTCTCAGTGTTCTTGAGTAGGCTTTGAAATAAAAGCAGTTGGAAAGCAAGGAATCTTTCCCTCAGAATCCTGGTTAGAGGGCCTCTCTTCCAGTGCAGAGCTGAGGCATTTTAACTATTTACTCTTCTCCTCTAAGATAGGGCAGATTCCTTGAGGAAAGAGCTCACTGCCTCTTCTAGGTTACAGTGCTCACTTTAAGCAGAAACTCAGTAGTTGATTTTAAATAAGTGAATGAATTTCTAGCTAAATAGTGGCTGCACTGTTACCTGGCAACACATAAGAAGACCATTTGTTTTGATGAAAAAGAATACTTAGCAAATTCATGAATTGGATCCTAGGCCCTTCAGTTATTATAGCTTACTACTTGTCTTGAGGAAAATTCATCAGGCACCATCATAGGTCAACACTGTGAAAGGAGAGATCTTTACAACCTTGTTCCTTGGATTTCATCAGACGCAGCAGAAGGAGGTCCAAGCACAGGGCTTTCCCACCTCTCCTGTGTCACAAGATCAGGTTAGGGTCAGCACAAGCTGATGTGCCCATTCTGGGCATCTGTAGATCAATGGAACCCCACTTGGGCAATTCACTTGCTATTCACTAATCCCCAAAGCAGACTCTAATCAACAGATAGGTTTCATTCACATTGCCTATCATGGTTTTACTTCGTTGTTTTAACACTTAAAATTCAGGAGATTTCATATGAAAATTTGTCAAAACGATCTCAAGATCTGACAGTGCAGGCCCTCAATTCCTATTCGGCTATATCCATTGAGGTTGAATAACAGCCGATCCACTTGGGGTTCAGCATTAGTGCCCTGTGACTCCAGTCCACTCCCCTAGCTTTCATCTTTCACTCAGCCCACTCCACTTATCTATACCTGTAGTCCTGTGTGGTTCACCAGCAATTAAACCTGTAATTACAGACAGAGGATCATGCCTCTAGACATGCACAAATGGTGGTGCTATGGGTAGGAGGATGCAGAGTACACACCAGTGACTTCTGAATATCACTTTGTGTTACAGATGTACACTCACTATGTATCAAAATGTATAAGAACAGAACTATTATAAAGTTGGTAAGGACTATTCCATGGAGCTGTGGGGTCACAACTCGGATGGGAGTCTCCACTTCAGGGCTGAGCTCCTTAGAAACATACAGCTGGTCATGGGTCATGGCTGAGAGGATATGTGTGAGTAAGTTGACTAAAGGGGTCCCAGGATGGTGCCTGGCTGGGCCTCTCCCCTGCCTCTGGTGAGAATGCACAACAGGGCCTTCCCTGGTGAGGCAACTTCTGCTGCTCTTGGCTTAAGCCTAGGGTTGGCATTTGTGGTGATTCAGAGGGTGGGCAAGGCAAAGCATTTCCAGGGAAGTTAGTGTTTGTTGGTTGTTATCTACGTGAGGTTTTCCCGGCTGGAGAGGGTGAGGCGCAGAGTCAAGCACAAGACCCTGGGGAATGTTTCTGGAACTTCCGATTTATTCAGGCTTAGGCGTCACATATATAGCAAAAGGTCACAGGGCGGGGTGAAGGCTAGGAGGAAAGGAGGGTCTATAGGATTGACCTAGGGTTTTGCCCAATAAGAGAACTTTGTGAGTGGGTGGTCTGTATGGCATTAGCTATGGGGGATGGTAAGGCGATGGGTGAGAGACAAAGAGGGGTGGGGCTACCAAGATGGCCACTAACAAGGTTCAACGTGTGGGAGCAAGTGTCCGCAAGCCCCTAAGGGTCTCCGAATCTGAGGGAGATGGAGTCTCAACCTTTAGGCTCAGGAGACAGGCACACGGTTCACTTGCCCTAGCCAAACTTGAAGCTCTCCCTTAAGTGTTCTCTACTACAGTCAGTGTTTCTGAGAGTAAAGTGCAATCTTAGATTAAAGCCCAGGCCAAAGACACAGATGGCTTAGTGTTCAGTCTGTATTCTCCCTGACCACCATCACTGCCTGCCAATACCCTGATCTCAGACTTCCAACTTCACAATTTCAAGTGTACAACAGGTTATCAGTGTGTGCACATGAACAGGAGGAAGACAATCTCAGGGAGCTTCCGACCTGGCTGACATGGATTTGGCAGTTCTAGAACATGGGTACTGCATCAGGTTTGGCCTGAGAGAATTCAGCATGCCCTGACCCAGTGTTTTGACTGAAACTCAAGAGGGAAGTGTGCAACTGCAGAAAGGCAACTGTTCAGGCCTGAAGAAGAACAAACACACATTTCAAGGTTGAGTTGTCCCCTGGAACTGAACAGCCTTTTCCCAGTGGGCCACACTGGACCCACAAGCATATTTTCTTCCTTTTGTGAGAATCTCAATGCACATATGCATGCATCATGCGCGCACACACACACACACACACACACACACACACACACACCAAATCGCACACTACACCCACCTCTGGTGACTCAGTCAGGAGAGCATGGTGACTCTAGATATCAAACACTTATGTGAAAGCCTGTGATTTCCACAAAGTTTGTGTCTCATAAAAATTTAAACACCTGCTAAGTGAAAACAACACCTTTTGCTGTCTTTCTGGCAAACACCTTTTGCAGGAATTTTCTCACTTCTCAGAGGTGACATATTTCACTGGCAACTTCCCTGGCATAGAAGCTGCTAAGAGATTAAGGAAGCCAAGTGAAGCAGGCTCTCCAAGAGTTCCAGCAGTTATCTTTGGAGGCAAGGACCTAAAACACCTATGGAAAGACAGGAGCTTGGGGTGCGTTTAAGAGAGAAATGATGTTGAGCTTGGGGGATATGGTGCTGGAATATTGTTGCAAAAAATCTACAGAGGACTAAGGAGAGAACTTGCTCAGCGGGGACACAGAAAGATGGAGGATAGGTGAGCAGGTGGTGACACAAGAGGCTGACATGTAATAAAGATGGGACACATGCCAGGAATTTGTATATGTGGATGAGTTTCCCCAGCCAGCCCTCTTCAGTCTTTGATGCAAACGGGATCCTACATCAGTACTAAGAACACACCACATTTCCACAGCACAAAGCATATCCCCAGCCCTGGCTTCATGTGGGCTACAGACAAAATGAAACTCTGTGGTTCCCAGAGGGTTTCATTTGCACTAAAGGGGTCATCCCATGTCCCTCCCTGTTACTGATTACTCTGTTTTCTCCTGAAATTCAAAATCCTACCTCTAAGCACCTCAGAACATGACCTTCCTTTGAAGTAGAGTTGTTACAGATCTAATCAGATAAGATAATCCTGGAGCTGGGTGATTCCTAACCCAAATGGCTGGTATCCTTTTAAGTAGGGAAGTCTGGGTATGGATACACACACAAAGAAGACACCACAATAAGATAACACAGAGATCAGAGTGAGCACCGGCAAACCCCAGAAGCTGAGACAGAAACACAGGACAGGTTCTTCTGCATAAGTATCAGAAGGAATGAACACTGCTAACACCTTGATCTCAGACTTCCAGCTTCCAGCACTGAATCAAAATATTGCTGTTGTTTAAGTGACCTGACCTGAAACAGTTTGCTGCAACACCTCTAGAGAAGTACTGCATACCTCATCGTTATCATTGGCTGACAAATGACTGTCCCTGTAACCTTCGTGTAATCAGTCCTCTATAAGTAGACGTCTATTCCTAGGCACATCAGTCCCATAAACTCATAGTCAATGTTTTTTACCCCATCCAATCCCTCCTAAAGAAAGACACAAAGGGAAATTAGATCCCTAAACTTAGAGACTACAATTCAGGGAGGATTATGGGACTAGCCTGAGGCCACACATTACCTATTTTCAGAGTTATCTGTAAAAAGCTAGTTCTTGCTCTGTAGTAGGCAATGTGTATTCAAAAGATACAAGTTCAGAGAACTTTGTATGAAGCAGTGCAGTAAATGAGCATGCTGCCTGAAACAGCCCCTCATGCTAGGACCACATTCAGTGAGAGCCACTGTAACACCTAGATCCTTCATGGAGGCTATAGGAGGTCAGAGGGGGCAAGCCAGTAACTCCTACCAATCAGAGCTTTCGGATTCTGGATGGACCAGGCACACCTTCAGTGACTACAATGAGTGTACAGGGGGCTAACACTAAACCCGACAAGTTCTGGAGCTAGAAGAGAGTAAGCAAGAGATCATTTGGCAGTTGCTCTGCCTCGAATTCAACATGTTGACACTCTTGTCCCTGTCCACCAAGTCCCTCATAGTTTCAAGGATGAAATCATGCTCTTTAGTCCATCCTCAGAACATTTCTGCTTAGTTCCTCTATTCTTGGTCTTGTCTCCAATCACTTCTCTAAAGTCCTGCTGTTCTGTAAGCTCCCTGCCTGCACCCCTCTCCATGAAGAGCACACCACCACGTTTTCTAGACTTAGCTCACGTTGGCTGGTTTTCTAGAATACCTTTGCCTTCCTCGTGAAGTGACTCCTCCTTGGGTGGGCAGCCTTTGCATCCCACCTGGAATGGGCCCCTCCCCAAATTCTTGGTGTGTCCTTATTTCACAGTGTAGCATCCAGAAGGGCAATTTCCTGTTTCTCTCTGTGTGTCTCCTACTTGATCCTCTCCTGCACAGGATTTAGCTTTTACTTTTGCCCTCATCCCCAGTGCCTACAGCAGTCAGCACCGATCATTTCTGAATAACTGCATGAGTGAATAAAAGAGTGCCTGTGGACACAAGCAACTTAATAAAAAGTATACCCCCATTTACATCTTTTTTTAAATTTTTTAATCTTTATTGGTACATTACATATATGCATCATGATTGCACTCCATAATGGGGGTTTGTACCAGTATAAGACACAACTTAATTCTCATTTTTTCCCATATCCCTACCCACCCTACCCCCCCCATTATCTTAGTGAGAATTATTTATCCTTTTGTAAAAGAATTGTAAGGACCAACTTAGGGGAAAGAAAGAATAAAGAACTGAGTGGTTAAGAGATAGAAGACAGTTGACTGCACATTTTGCTAATTTAATGACTTCAGAGGATTTAGTGTCACTTCAAAGGCAAAGAGACAGCTAGTGTGTATAGCACCATTACAGAACAGCAGCGCACACACTATATATATTCTTCCCTGACTTTGATAGTAGGAATGACAATCACATCAGAACTTTGGGGGTTCTTGTTTCTTGTTCTTGGGAGAAGCTGTGCTCAGCCATTAGGTAAGATGACCTCTTCCCCACACTGTGCTGTGAATCAGGCATAAAAACATGTCCAAAGCTAACAGCTCTATTTTCAAGTGGAAAATGATCAGATTTCTGCTTCACTGCACTCCCACATAAGGTCTCCTCTGATTGCTGCTCTCTGATGTGCTGTCTGTCACTTTCAGCAGAAGTAGGGCCCCAAAGCCCAGAACCAATCTCTCAGTCGTCCCTGGGTTCTGGCTGTGGGGCTGCCTGTCCAAATTGTGGGGTTTGTCTTGGGGGGAGAGAGCTCTCTAAGGGGAAAGGGCATAGGCAATCAGTACTGTTGGCCCAGGAGGGACAGAGAGAGCTCTATTTTAGGGCAAATGAACAATCACACTGACCTACATATATGTCGTATGTGAGGCTCTGACAGCTGGAGAGTCAGAAAGAAATAATCTTCTCTTTGGAGAGCAAGATGGAGTCTATCTTCTTAATCTGCCCACACTAGAGTGCTAAAATGGGCTGTCTACACCTTCCAGAACTTTCTGGAGCCCTGCCTGATAACAATGACATCTCACACAGCCACAGGGCTTTTTCCGTCCTGATCACTCAGCATCTGGACCCTTCTGTGCAGCTGCTGTGTGAGGTCCTGATGCCTGCTCTCCTCTCTGGGCCGTGAGAGCCCCCAGCACCTTTTCTGTCTTCCTGTGCCTGTCCTGATTCTTCTGCTCCCTGCTCTCCCCCATCCATAGGTACCTTTAGCACCTTCTCCCCAACTGCAGCAGATGTCCCACCTTCTCCCGCCTGTTACATCACACCCCTGTATGACCTGTCTCCTGTTGCTGTTTTAATGTGGCTTTAAATCCCATGAAGGAAACCAAGTTGGTCGGCCTGTCTGCTCTGTGACTATTCTCAGGGCCCCCCCTCATGGCCTCCACTTTTTGTCTCCCTTCAGCTCTTCTCTCTCCTTTCTTCCCCTACTCAGTAAGCTCAATATTACATCCTTTACAGCTCAATTTCCATGTATCTCCCAGTGCATCTTCGTAAATACATCCCAGGTAGAACTCACTAGTTACCACTCCGGGAGGTGTAGACTTCCGCTCACGTCTTCTTAGCTAGCTTACATAGGCCTTTACATCTTCTTGCACTATCTCTATTGTATATTTGTTTGCTATCTTATTAATTTCTATCCAGGGCACTTGATAGTTATTTGAAAAGAAAACTGATAAAAATTGCTAAACCTCTGCCAAAGATAATTTAAAAGGAGAAAAATATAAAACAAATCCTGTACTACAGAAATGGCATAAAGGCTGTCAGTTGTAAAATAATAATTAGTGTGTTCTTTAACTTATGTCAATAAATTTAAAAACTTAAATGACATGAGCAAATTGCTAAAAATAAAAAATATGAAACTGATGCAAGAAGAAATAGAAGTTCTAAGGACATTAAGCTCCTAAATACATGAAGTCATCAGTTATTTATAGGTTGGCACCTGTATTTCTCTGAGCATGTTGAAAGCTCCCTGACGACTTCCAGCGCAGTTTTGCACCAATCGTAGTGGGTCCCAATATTGCCTCATTGCTTGGTATCATCACACCCTCATCCACATCCCAGCGAGGGTGGAAAGAAGGACAGCTTTTCACAAACCACCTCACTGCCCTCCTGTGGTGTTGTCCTCTGGAGGTTGTTGAGAACACTGTTTCAGTTCCAGGCTCAGAGAGTGAGGTCTCAGAGTCACCATGCAGACTCCGGAGAAGGTTTCAAGGAACACTTCCACTTTTATTAGGCAATGCACACACTTATAAGCAAACGGCAGGGGGAGTAACCATATGGGCTAGTCACGGATTGGTTGAAGCATGCAGGAGGCGGGCAGTTACATGGGGTGACTGTGGATTCGTTGCTTGGTTTTGGTGGAGGGAGAGTCATGACCAAGCAGGCAGAGCTAAACTCCAGATGGGCTTAAGCCAGTTTCTGCACCTGGAGGCGGGTGTGCTTCTTCCTCTGTTATTCTTTCTGCACGCTGGGAAACATACGTGCGGCGTACTTGATCCAGCCAACCCTGGATTTTCACCTTCACTCTGGCCACCCCAGTTCAACTTAAAACCTCTAGGTATTTTGCAGAATACCAAACTGATGAACCCCTTTGTTTTCATTCCCCCATGAAGAAGCTGTTGCGGCAGCTGTCAATCTTAATGCTTGGGCTCTGGTTGACTCCATACGCTACCCCTACTCTGTTTCCTAGAAAATGGACTTGAGAAGCTAACGGTGATCAGATAGTCTGGTTCCTTATTCACGGAAGCATCCCCCATGTTTTCTCTGGCCCATAAAAGGGAGTGGGATGGGAAGAGGCACACAATGAAGAAAAGAACTTAACCACGAGATGGAAGTCCTGCTTTCTCACCCCCGAGGTCCCAACAGGACATTTGCATGGATCGTCTTGTACCGGGAAAACAGTTCTGGTGGTCACCAGGGGTGACTGACTTGGCTGGAAAGGCCAGGACAGCCTTGGCTCCTGGACACTCGGCCTTAGGCATGTGTCTCAAGGCCAGATGAGCTGTGTTCTTTTTCATTTTTGTTTTATCACTTGATTATCCTACTTTTATAGTTTGTAGATTATATTCTTTTAGTAATCACTTTGCTGTTTTGTTTCTTGTATTTTAATTGCTCTTGGCTGACTTACAACATAATGGTTCTTTTAGTTTTATCTATGGCTTATATTTCATCCAGTTCTCTCATCATTTTCAGCTTTTATTTGGAGCTTTGTTCTCATCTTGTTGGCTTCTATTTTAGCCTTGTTTGCCTTTTATGCTATTTTAGATGACTTTTTCCTTGATTCATCTTTTTATTGATGGCACACTTTATTGTCTTTTATGCTTTTTAATTACAAATTAGTCGGAGGCAGAGTCATGAGGGAATCGGGTTGCCAGGGCTGTCCAGTGTTTTACAAACATCTTGCATCTGAAAGATCAAGTTATTCATGGTAACACCATTCACTGTAGATTTACAAGGAAGGTACAAACATCAAAAGGACAAAATGCAGAAAGGTGCACAAACCTCATCAGACGTGGACATTCTTTGCTGATGGTAGCTCTCCACCTGTCCCCCACTGAGACTCCTCTCAACTCTAATGCTCCCATTGCTTTCTCTACATAGTCAAAGCTTGCTCTCCCAAGGCCTGGCCTCACCACTAACTTCTTCATACCTCGGAGCCCAGGACCCTTTGAGATGTGGCTGACTTCTTCGTCCTTACCCACTTCAACACCAGGAAGGGAAGATCTGACGGAGTATTTACTTTGGGCTCAGTTTTCAGCTTCCAAGTCCCTGCCTGCTCCATTAGCTCTAGATGGCAGCATGGCAAACAATACCTAAGGCTTCTCCTTCCGGGCTGCCATGGGCAAGTTCCAGACAAAGGCTGGTGATGGGCAGGTTGGATGCCTGTTTCCTGCAGCAGTATCACATCCCACTCCCAGAGTCCCCCTCTGTTCTTTACTGTCCCTCAATTTCTTTCACTTCATATTTGCTTATATAATCCAGTAGACAGTGGCCTATAATTATAAAACCTCCTCCCATGCAGTGGATTCTGTGTAGATTCTGCTATAAAATGTTAGTAGAAAACTGTTGTTCCTGTTAAACCCGTGAGGGTTTGTAGTCTAAGTCCAAGGTCTTGTCTGACTGGATACTCATCTTTGGCAAGTTTTCCAATAGGACAAAGCATCCAGGTTTACTTGCAGTGGGCCACCATGTGATCTGGAGCATTTCCGAAAGAAATCTTTGCATGGAAGTAAAATGAAAGACCATAAACTATTGTACATCACTCTTTCATGAACTTGTCTTTATAAGATTTGGAGGCAGGCAGAAGCACTCTGCCTGTTACCTGCAGGTAGGGAAAGGGACATCCTTGTCATGAGTGCTCCCTCACTCCTTTCTCCTGGCACCAGGTCCATATAGAAACTGGCTAACCATGATACCCAGGTGTGTACCTGTATCTATATCTGTCCGTATCTGTCTCGTGCTGATGCTGCACTTGCTTTCTGTTCCAGGTAACGTATAATAGATGCTTAGTAAATATTTGATGAATGAACTATAAAGCCATCTGATCCTAAGGAGAAAGAGAAATAATACCATCATGTTCCAAGCACTTTATAACCTTAGTTTCTGTGGGGCCAGGAACCACACCCTTCTTCAGTTGATGGAGCCATTTTAAAGACAGGAGAGAATTGCTGGCACTAGGAAAGGGAGACTCAAAATGAGGTAACCTTGTCTCTCTGTACAGGGCTGGGGCTATAATATTCATTTGCTGGAGACCTGAGAACCTAGGCCAGTGATGGCAAACCTTTTAGAGCTTCCAACAATAATAAACACCTGACTGTGGCACGCACGACACAGGCTTGCCACCACCGTGGCACTAGAACATGGCTGTGGGGAAAACAGCAGAGAGGCTGTGCAGATCCAGTGGAAAGGACTTCTTTGGACCCAGACTCCTAGAAGTATATGCGTGGGAATAACACAGGTTGGGTGACCTACTATCTGTGTAGTGTTAGGTCGTTCACATAACCTCTCTGAGTTCCAATTTATTTTCCTCTAAAATTTAGCAAAAATAGCTCTGAGCAGTGTAACCAGGATTAAACATGCTCATGTGTATGAGAGGCCACATCCAGGCTTTGATGTATAGTGGATGCTCAGTTCTGTGTGGCTTCCCCCCAAGCCTTCCTCTCTTTCTACGACAATCACTGTGACTTAAATCATAGCCCCAGCCTGTCTGCTGCTCTCCAAAATGTGCCTGAGGGCTGAAGTCTTCAGCTGTTGTCACTGTTAGCATCAGCTTAGCAGCTGGGCTTCGCCTGTGAGAGCACACGCTACTCCGCTACTCCATTCAGAACCTGCTGTCTGGTGAGAGAGGTGCTAATTGAAAACTTCCAAAGTACCCCAACATCCTGGGGAATGAAGAGGCACAGATGAGTCCCCTTCCTCTTGAGTTCCTGCAGGGTGATTGCCAGGACGCACTGAAGTCATCTCGCTTAGCAAGCAAGCACCTTTTGTTTCTCCACTGACATCACATATAGCAACTGGATCCAAGAAAAATAAAAGGGGGATGACCTCTGGGCCATGTTGAGTCAGATGCACTGTTATGGGAGACTGATCCTGGGGAGGCCACAGTCATTTTGAAAGTTTCTGGAAAGAGAGGAAAGAGACTGTGTCTCACTGCTTTTTTCCTGTTGATCATGGAGAGATGATGCAGTCAGGAATTATGGGACCACTGGATTCTACCCAAGGAATGGGAAGATTTCCTCCATTTCTTGGAAGGCTGACATCAGAGTAGTGGTTTATTAGACAGGATATTCTCCCATTGTAAAGGTGGAAATGAGAGTCTTCATTTTTAAGTAAAATACCAAACCATAACATGAACTTTAAAATGTTCATATGCCATGTATCCACTTTTGGGAATTCATCACTATTTTGTCAATGTAATTTTAAAAATATATGATAAAATTCATTTTAGTGCTACTTAAAATTGTACAGAATTGGAAGCAACCTATATTTCAACACTAAATACAGGTTAAATATACATATTTATAGAAAAGAATATTATGAAACCATAAACATAATGCTCGTAAGGAGTCATAAACTAAGAAATGTTTGTATAACATGAAATAAAGATATAACACACAGAATTTTATATAAGGCCTAATCTCTGCTGTCTTCAAAAAGAATTTGTCAAAAAAAAAATTTGTAAATGAACATGCCTAAATTTAGCTCAGTGGTTTCAGAACCTGTTTTGTAAGCCGTAGGGCCCAGGTTCGATCCCCAGGAAACACATACAACAATGTCTGGCATGGAGTCTCACTCCCGACAGCAATCAGTACCACATACCACAGTGTTAGGTGTGATGGCTCACTCCTGTAATCCCAGCACTTGGGAGGAAGAAGCAGAAGGATTGCTGTGAGTTCAAGGCTGAGCTCAAGGCCAGCTTGAACTACAAAAAGTGAGACCCTGTCTCAAAAAAAAAAAAAAAAAAAAAAAAAAAAAAAAAAAAAAAAAAAAAAAAAAAAAAAAAAGAAAGAAAGAAAGAAAGAAATGACAAGTTAAGAAAAGACACTAGAAAATGAATGAAATGTTACAGATTTGTTCTGCACAGATATTTGTGGAACCCTGCAATAATAAGAAGATTTTTTTTTTTAAGCCTTGCCTAAAAGTTATTGTTAATCACTTCCAAAAATAGGGCTACCATTCTTTTTGCTTTCTTACATTTCTAAATTTTGTCTCCTGGAAATAAAGACAAAAACTGAAAATAAAAGAAAAACAGCAAGTATCAATGAGGATGATGCTGAACCGAAAGAAGTGGACTTTCTTGGTAGAGTTTCATGCACCGTCAGGGTGAGGTGTGCTGGTGGAAGAGCAATCTTGTGCCTGTTGAATGAGCCTCATCAAGTAAATTATCTGTGAAACAAAACACTGAGCAGCTCACTGGCTTTGGCCACTTCTAGTTGTGAGGGACGGTAGGAAGAGCATGTTTGTGGCAGTGATGAGACTCCTCTCAGAATCATCTTCCTGTTATGGGACCCTTATTGAGGGGAAGGAAGAGCTCCTACTGTTTCCTGAAAATAGCAAATAATATGTCCATGTGAGACTGTCCAATGAGGTGCAAATTGGAGTGCTTATCATATTGCCCCCTCAAGGGAGAGCATATAACAATGAAATAATAACAGATTTATTTATAGCACTTTTATTAAAGTATTTGAGGATTTTTTCCTTTGGTAAATTCTGCAATTCCTCCACATTTTGGAAACAATAACAATAATTATTTTCATTTCTTTTGAGAGAACGTGTCAGAGGCATGAAATCTATGTAACCACCTTGAGCAAACTTGGGAGGGTCTTTCTTGCTGATCTCAGACACCCCAGTGACTCCTTCTCTGTGACCCATTTATCAGGCTTCTGTGGCCAACTCTGATACACAATTCCTCACTCATTTAGCAAGTGTGCACTGAGATGAAATGTCTACCAGAGCCATCTGCTGTAACACAGATTGAGTGTGAGGGGATGCCTCCCAATCTATGCCTGGACCACGTGTGCCCTCTACAGTCTTCTCTCCATTTTATTCTCCCATGACACCTGCCTTGGACCAGGATAGATCTAAAGGGCAACTGAGGAAAATGTATGGGTATGTGTTTTTGCAACTCAGAAAACAAAATGCATCTGTCTCTGGTTTGCATTAATTTGCTGGTGCTGCCACAAGAAAACAATGAAAATTGGGTGGCTTAATATAATAATTTATTATCTCTGTCTTATTGTTCTGGAAGTGTGAAGTCTTGACATTAAGGTATAAAGTGGCTCTGATGGCTTCAAGGGAGATCCATCCTTTTCTTCCTTAGTTTCATTAGTAGCAGCATCATGGGTATAGATTTAGATGTATTGATCCATTTATGTGGCCATCCTCTCCCAGTGTGCCTTTAGGCCATCTTCCTTTGGAATTTGTCTTCCTGTGTTCCTACCACCCCTTCTGATAAAGATATTAGACATGCCAGATT
The DNA here is from genome assembly GCA_004026965.1 of Petromus typicus. Taxonomy (NCBI): domain Eukaryota; kingdom Metazoa; phylum Chordata; class Mammalia; order Rodentia; family Petromuridae; genus Petromus; species Petromus typicus. The sequence goes on from PVIR01000270.1 coordinate 77,038, forward strand.
ATAGCCTGTCCCAATGATGTGTAACTTGATTGTCTTTGTAAAGACTTTTTCCAAGTAAGATCCCATTTTAAAATTAGAAGCTCAATGTGTATTTTGTTGCATATGAAGTGCAATTTAGTCCATAGCAGTTCCCACAGTGGACCACCCACTGTATAACCATAGACATCACATAACCTTTTTGAATCTCAGCCATGTTGCACTCTACACAGTGAAAGTAAAAAGAACTCCTAATTCTTGTGGTCATCAGAAGGTTTAAATGAAGTAATGCATAAGAAGCTGATAGGCTGATTAATGCCAAGCTCATCATAGATGCGACTTCTCATTGCTCCACTGACTGGCCACATTGTTTCCCCACTCAGGTGATGGCCTGGCCTGAGCTGGCCACACTAACACTACAGCCCTGACTCCACATGGTAGATCTGAACTGGGGCTCCTAGGCTCACCAGCTAGATGACCCCTGTAAGAGTGCAATGTTAGACACAGGCTGGAATTGCATCAAAGTTTGCTGAACCCAAACTTGTCATTTTTAAACAAACTCATAGAAACCATCTTTGCCATGATGCCTGCTAAATACCATAATGCAAAGAATACATTGAGAGTCTGACCAGAAAACTTTGAATTAAAAAACGTGATGTATACAAACATACCACTCCATTTCTTTCACTATGTTCAGATCCTGTTTTTTTTTTTTCTCTCTATTATAGGTGCTAGAACTATTCCCTTGACATGTGAAAGATAGAAATTCTGTACATGCGTGGTCCCATGACATCAACAGAGGCCCATCACCAGGGAAAATAAATAATTGATAGGCTGTATTTCCAACTGAGTTCCACCTACATCCATGTTACTTGTCAAGGAACTCAGTTTGTTTGTATGGAAGTTGATAAACACCTCTGCAGTCAGTGCCATTATCACTTCCAAAAGTAGGGGCTACCTTCATTCATTCATTTCTTTTGAATGCAGTGCATACATTCATTTCTTTTGGGGTCCAAGCTAATAGGATAGCTGTCTGTGTTAGTTAAGACTGCTTTAACAAAAATACCACAAACTCAGAAATTTATAAAGGATAAAAATTTACTCTTCACAGTTCTGGAGGCTAGAATATTGAAGACCAGGGCACTGACATGGCCAGGAGTTGACAAGGGTTGTTTTCAGAGGTTCAGTCTGCTGACTTCTTGCTGGGCCCTCACACCTTGGAAGTGACAAGCATGCTCCCTGGGCCTTTTCTGTTAGAGTACTGATTCCATTCATGAGGTTCTGCCTTCATGACCTGCTCATTTCCCAAAGGCTTTCCCTCTTTCCATCATCAGTATTGAGAATTAGGCTTAAATATGAGTCATGGGGAGAAAAATATTCTTAGAATGGCACTAACCTTGTGATAACATCTTCCCATGATAAAGTGAGATATCAAACAAAGAAAGCACCAGAGCTGCCCACATCTGAATAAATCCCAAGCACTCAAGCATACTTCACATATGTTCTGTGGTATAGTGTTGAGTTTACTCCTTAAAGAAGGAAATGAAGAAAAGCTGATTCCAATGTTGAGAGGTTTATCTACTGTATAACATTCAGGTACCAGCTGAAATGGATTCTTCAGCCCAAGGACAGTGTGTGCATCCAGCTCCTGTTCCTTAGGAGATGTCAGGTTGAAGACTAGTGACAGAATCATGTTTCTTTTGCCTCTTTCGCAGTACTTGGTATATAACAGATGTTGATTAATTATTGCTAATATCCTATGCATGAAGGTTATTGATTGTGAGAACAAGTGACAAAAGATAGAAGTGGCTGAATTCTAGGCTTATAATGAAAGTTCTGGGCCAGACTCTTTGCCACAAAGGAGTAGAATGAAAAACTACTGCTGATAAATTTGTGCAGAAACAGATAATACAGGTTTTCACATCCCAATCAATAAAAACATAGTCAACTCAGAGGAGACACAAAAATGATTCTGTCGATTTTATTTTCCTGGGATATGCAAAATTTTGGATCTCACGGGGAAATATAGTCATGTGACTTTCCCTGCTAGAGATCAGGGAATTTAATTCTCTTGAATCTTCTTCAAATACCCCATACATGGAGAAAAAGGAGTCCAATTCTAAACCACCTAACAAGTGAGCTACATGCCCAGATATTTTCCTAGAAAGTAAGAAGTAGCTTAAGAGTACTTACTATATTGTGCAATGGCTTGTGAAGCTGTAATTTATCTGACGTTGGTCCAAGGAGAAAATGAAGCACCCTCTTAGCATTGCTGGTCCATGTGAATCACAATAGGCAAATTAGAGCCAGGGCGAAGCACCTATAATACAAATATCTGTGTGCAGCAAAGGAAAATGTCAAAGCAGAGTTCAGCTCTTCTAGAAATGGGTTCCATTTAGAAGGCATTAGCTCCTGACACCCAGGGCTTAGGTAATTTACAGTTCTTTCAAGTTATTTACTGTAAAGTTGGAAGCTACAACCTTTTACATTTGCATCGGCTTTCTCTTGCCAACAAAAATAAAAAAGGTACATAAAAGGAAACAAGAGAGTTGCAGGGAGCAATATGTGGATAGGCCAGCAGGAGTACACAGCCGTGAACAGAATGCTTTGCACAGGCAACGCACCTATCTCTACTTCTTCATACGTGTTTCAGCAGATTTTTTAAAAATAATTGTTTAGAGTTTTTTTTGTCTGTGTTTAGGTTTTTGGTTTTTTGCTCCAGAATTAGAAAATGAAGCAGCTGAATCTGGTAGTTGTGGATCCTAATTATCCTCCCTGGACTTTTCTACAGGAACCTAAAATTGATTTTCAAATTCATCTTCTGAGTTTGATTTAATGTCTTAATCTGCATGCCTTCTGTGAGGTCTTTGCAGGTGGTATTGATGACAAGGACATGAAGGATTAGCCAGCCATCTTAGAGACATTTACTACAAATTGAGCATTCTTGGCTTGCTGTAAGGGCCCCCCAGAGGTCACTTGACCTCTGTGGAAGGGAAAACACTCAGTTCCCACTCACCTGGACAGGGTTGCACACGGGAGCCATGCTGGACAAGCAGCGGACCTCTGAACTTTTGCTTTAAACTATGAAACTGTCCCCTGGGATGCTGACTTATTAGCTCCAGGAATTGATAGAACAGTAAAAGAGTCCATATACTTCTGTAATATTGATTGGACTGCCATTCCTCTTTCTTCCATAGCTCAAAATATGGATTTTCCTGACACTGGCTTTAACTTGAATTAAACATTTAAAATATGTCCATGCCCCACTGGGGTCCTCACCTGAGCATTTGAGAACTTTAGTATAGCATATGGATCGTGGTGGTGCTTGTCAGGGAGCAGAAATATGAGGTCACACGCTCACAGTTGATCGTTGATCTCAGGACTTTCCCATGGGATAAGGCTGCTGGTCAGAGTGAGCACCAGAGCCAGGGGAACAGGGGCAGTTTCCTGTGTCCTTGAGTGAGTTGTTTTGTTGCTGTGTGCCTCTGCTCACTCATCCAGAAACAGGGTGAACACTTACAGCAGAAGGATTATTGCCAAAATGAGAGACCAGAGCAGACAGGTCTGGTGGTGAATTTGAAAAGAATTAAGCCTGGTGTCCAACTGGGGTCGCCTGGGTGCAAGCCTCAAGCCAGCAGCCCTGAGCTCAGGAATGGTGCCACACCTGAGAGAAACCTTGATACCTGGAAACCACCAGAGACATCTCATTGCACAAGGCTCCAGATCTCAGCAGCAGCCTGAGAACTTGGAGAAGACACACCTTGCCATGTGGGTGGCTGAAGAAGCCAAGGCCTCAGGGTGCCAAGGAGTAAGGAAGAGGCAGGATGCCAGTGATGGCTTTGCTAGGTCTTTTGGACCCATGATAGTGACCCGCTTTTAGGGTCTTCCTGCCATATGATCTCAAAATCAGAAGAAACTGAGCTTCAGCTATGGCATGAAACTTGCACCAATGACATTAGTAATTGCTGATACTTATTATGCACTTTCTACATGTCAGCATTTGGAGAGCGGTGATACTGTGAATTAAACCCAGGGCCTTCCCACTGAACTACATCCCAAGGTATTTTTTGAAATAATTATTTATCTGTTTATTTGTTTAGAGACAAAGTCTTAGATGTTGCTCAGGCTGGGCTTGAAATTGGAATTCTCTCTATTAGACCTTCCAGACTGCTGAGATTCTAGGCATGCACTGCCATATCTGGATCGTGTCAGCATTTTACACTGTACTTTAGTTACTTTGCCTTGTTAAAGGTAAATTTCAAAATAGCCCTATATGGTAGAATCTTTCATAATTTCCATTTTATAGATGAAAAAAAGTGAATACATTGCACTTTGGCCAAGGTCACAGAGTAATAATTGGAGAGCACATCCTTGAAGCCAAGTCATTTTGATTCTGAAGACTCTGGCCTTATCTTAACCATTATACCATGCTTCTTCTGAATCTATTGAGCCACACAACAAAAATTCCCTGAGCCCCCCATGTCAAGTCAAGCCTTCAGTGAGACAGGGAATTCAGGAAAATGAACGAGTGCAGGCTCTGCCTCAGGGATTTCTAAATTGGAGAGATGGCTGGGCTTATTGGCAATGCAGCAAGAAAGTGCAGAGAAGGGAAGCACAAGGCAGGGGAAGCACAAGGAGACGGTGCACTTGAAATTTCCAGGTGAGGAAGGATGGCTTTTCCCCCCAGATTGGCCTCAAACTCACAATTCTGCCTCAGTCTCTCAAGTAGCCTGACTATGCACATGTACCACTGGGCCCACCAGGGCGGCTCACCTTTCGGCAGCAAAGGCTACAGATGACCCTAACAGCTGCTTATTATCCTCTCAATGGGGCACTTATTAGCAAGTCTTTCTCCTTTCATTTAGGTTCATATTCACAAAATAAATTGAACTGCAAATAACTTCCACTGGTTTTCATGTTTTTTTGCCCTTTCTTAATTTTCAAGTTAAAAATCTTGCTTATTCATTGCCAAGTGGCTTGCTGATATTTAGACTTCAACCAGCAATGCCAAAGCAGGGCTCCTCTCTGCTTGAAGCAGCCCTCTTCAAGCAGGTACAGTTACCAAACAAACATGACACTCACAAAATTAATTTTGTAATGAAAGATATTTAGATACCTTGTAGAGCAAGTTATAAAATTACATGGCAAAAAATAAAAATAAAAAGCTGTCACTATCGGCATGACCCACGTTTTGGCTTAGCAATTACTTCTCCGTTAAGAGATGGTGAAATAGCAGCCTAGGCCTCGGACACAAAATTCCTGCTTCTGACCAGGCTAACACTCGGACACAATATTGGTCCCAGGAGGGACCAATATCCACCCCCACCACTGTGCAACTGAGTAGTATATGCGCTTTCATAAAGTTGAGCATCAAAATCACCCCTCACACTTCACCCACAGTGGCTGAAATCGTGCAGCGCTTTAATGTCTTGTTTGAAATTAAACTAATGGGAGACATAACTATAAGAAGCTCACACCAGGCCGTGTTAAGTCATAAAACCGTAACGCCGTGAAAGCACAGCAGCAAGAAATCACGGGTGATGTGAAGGCAGCGACATAAATATCTGCTGGGTTTTTAATTAACTGCCTCTAAATAATGGAAATGAGCAAATTAGGTTCACTTTTAGTTCCAAAGTGCTATTGTAATTTGAGTGTTTCTACTGACAAATAGCACAGCGGCATCTTTGATGGAGAAGTGGGAATCAGGCAGTGCTCTTCCTAGCAGTTTCTTGAAACCACACACTATTTAGCCCGCGTCTGCTTTGTACCTGGTGAACAGCATCAGAGGTTATTTTTGCCTGTGGACCAGGAGGAAGGTACAATGTGGGGAAAAAGTCAGGTACAAAGGCTTCTACTGGCCTCTAGATTCCCAAAATAATAATCACTATATTGCCAAGAGGATAATGACTATGAGATAGACTGTAAAGTCAGAAAAAGCTGAATTCACACGGACTATCATTTCTGCTGGGCGTGGTGGAGCATGCGTGTAGTCCTAGCTACTCAGGGGGCTGAGGTGGGAGGATCGCTTGAGTCCAGGAGTTTTGGGCTGCGGTGCTCTATACTTTGCATCTATCGGTTGTCCACACTGAGTTCGGCCTCAACATGGTGACCTTCCGGGAGCGGGGGACCACCAGGTTGCCTAACGAGGGGTGAACTGGCCCAGGTGCGATTATCATTTCTTTGTGATGATTGATCAACTTTTGTAACCTCTCTATGCCTCTATTTCTTCATCTGCATGATAGAAAACTTATGACTTGCAAATAAGTTCACACTACAACCATCAGTGCCGCACTCCAGAGCTATTTAATGGCATGCACTGATCCTGACATTGGGAAGGAGCCATTTAACATCTCATCACTAATATTATGCTAGCTCTAGTTTTCTCTTATACGGCCTTTATCAGTTTGAACAAATTCCTTTCTATTACTAATTTACTAGATTGTATTACATACATGTATTGAAGTTCGTCAATTCTTTTTTGAATGAAATATTTTCATTTTTCTCCTTCCTCTTATTTATATAGTGAACAATATTGATTGGATCCTTCATTTTTGATCATGATATTTTTATAGTGTCTTAAATCTGCTATTTATGTTTAAAGATGTATGCATTTATGTTCATAACAGACAGAGGAAAATGTTACCGCTTGAAATGGCTTTAAACAAACAAAAAATTCCTTTTCTTCTATTTCCTAAAAATATATAATATGTGATTAGTATTATTGTCTTTGAATAAATAGTAGAATTCACCAGTGAATCACATGAATCTAAATCTGAAATTTTCTCTGTGAAGGAAATATATATATATATATATATATATATATATATATATATAGACTATGAGGCAGACTATAAAGCTGAATTCACATGGATTATATATATATATATATATATATGCTTACTAACATCTCAATACATCATTATGTATACTTTATTTTATTATTGAAATCTTTACTGGTACATTACATATACACATCATAATTGCACTCCACAATGGGGATTTGTACCAGTATAAGACACAACTTAATTCTCATTTTTTTTCCATAGCCCTACCCACCCTCTATACATAAAATTTGTTTCCTTTCTTTTTTGTTATAATCTCATTATTTTTCCCCCTTCACCCTATTTCACTTTGAGTATTTTCTATTTCACAATACATAACATACAATTCTAGAACTCGTTTACATCTTTATTTTCTAATACCAGAGAAAAGATGTGATATTTACACATCTGTGAGCTATTTCTTTCACTTATGAGGATATCCTCAAGGTATGTCCATGTAAGTATAAATGATTCAAACTTATCATTTTTTATGGCAGAGTAATACTCCATTCTGTAGAAGAACCACAGCTTTTTTATCCAGTCTCCAGTTAATGGACATTTGGGATTATGTATACTTTAACATTTAAGTTCTTTAATATGTGGTTTAAATATAAGAGGATTTTTCATCTATTTACTTTAGGCTTACTTTGCTCTTTTTCTGGTTTCTTTATTTTGATCACTCATCTTTAAAATGTGCTTTCAAAGCAGTCTATTTCTCTCTAAGCACAGATTTAACTGTGTCCCACAAAGTTTGATATATGGTATTCATATTAGTGTATGTTCAGTTGCAACTGTCTAATTTCTCTTTCAATTTTTTGACCCGTGGTTTGAGATGTGTATTAATCCCCAAATATCTGGAGTTTCTCTAGATCTTTTCTTAGTAAATATTGGTCTCTGGTTTATTTCTATGATGATAAGAGAATATATTCTATATATGTTCAGTCACAAATTGAGACTTATTTTATGGCTCAGCTTACAATCATTGTGAACATATTAAGTTAAATGAATGGGTGTTCTGTAATAGTTGTAGTTATGCCTATATCTATATCAATAACAATCTGATTGAAAGTGTCATTTATATTTTCTGTAACTTCACTGATTTTTGGGGGGTCTAGATTTATTACTCATGGAAATAGTGGTGTTAAAGTTATCCCATAATGATAATGAAATTGTCTATTTCTCCCTTTGCCTGATTTTACTTTGTATGCTTTAAGCATACAAATAAGAACTTATTGGGCCGGGGAGTTAGCTCAGTGGTTCCGGCGCCTGTCTCGCAAGCGCAAGGACCCGGGTTCGATTCCCCGGTAACCACATAACAATACTGGGTGTGGAGACCCACACCCGCAGCAACCAGTACCACATACCACAGTGCCGGGCGTGGTGGCTCACGCCTGTAATCCCAGCACTCGGGAGGCAGAGGCAGGAGGATTGTGATGTGAGTTTGAGGCTGAGCTCAGGGCCAGCCTGAACCACAAAGCGAGACCCTGTCTCCAAAAACAAAAACAAACAAACAAACAAATAAGAACTTATTTTATCCATTAATAAGAAAATTCACATACCTGAACTGTCTTGGTGTTGCCTCTTGCCTTTTTCCGTAAGGAAGTGTCCTATTTTTCTGGCTTTCAGTATCTCACCTAAGTTTAAATTGTACTCTGGACAGTTTCAATGTTATGTCGAGAAGCTGCAGATCGCTATATTCCTTCAAAAATTGTTGATATTTTCTTTAAACCAATCACTAATTTCTTAAACTCAAGCTGCCAGCAGTCTCTCTCTCTCACTCTCTCTCTCTCTCTCTCTTTCTCTTTCTCTCTCTCTCTTTCTCTGTCTTTCTCAGTCTCTGTCTCTCTCTCTCTGTCTCTCTCTCTCTCTCCCCCCCTCCTTCATCTTTTTGTGAGACAGGGTCTCACTTTGCAGTTTACACTGGCCCTAAACTCAGTATGTAACCTAGTCTAGCTTCACACTCGAGACAATCCTCCTTCCTCTGCCTCCCGTGTTCTGGGATTATAGGTGTGTGCCGCCATGCCTGGCACTGTGGAATGTGCTTGCCAGGCAGACACTAGAACCACTGAGCTAAGTCCCTGGAACCCGTCAGCAGTCTCTTGCACGTGGTGGCATCCAACTGAAACCAGAGTCCAAAGGGCTTGTGGTGTGCCTCCCACCTGCAGACTTCTGAGCAAGCCCAAGACTTGGGTGAAATTTAAATGCAAATTCTAGCTTTCCCATCCATGCCTCCCCCTCTCACAGTTTTCCCTCTGAGCGTCTAGCAATTGTATCCACAAAGCTAGAAAGACTGCAGCTTCCTATCAAAATGTTAACTCACCTGGTCTCAGGATTGCAGCTGCCCTCAGGACAAACGTTAAGTCAGAAAAGTCATCCATTGCTAGTGATTTCCTGCAAGCTTCACTTTCCTTTCAAATTCTACTTTTAATCACTCTCCAGAGCCCATAGGTATTTGAGGGAAGTAGGAGTACTTTTCCAGGTTTATAGTGCTACATGAGAGGGTTGCTATGTTAAGAATTTACCTATTCACATCAGAGACAGAATTCCCCAGGACCCTCACTTGTTTCCTTTAAATGTACACCCTGCATACTTTGTGTGCATTTGAATTATTCTAGTTAGAATTAATGTGATCAAAATAGTGATAGACTGAATTGATATGCAATATATATTTCATATTATTTTATTTTATTATTTAAAATCTTAATATAATATATCCATTTTATTTTAGAATAATAAAATTTTATTTATAGAGATTTACCAAGTTCACTTCTGGTAACTGAGTTTATAAACAAGAATTTTACTGTCAAAAGATTTCCACCTTAGCTGGTGGTTTGGTAAAAGCCACTTCTCAGCAGATAAATCTGATTTCTCAAATGACCAATGTGTCACCTTAATGTTAAATGTTGTTAACATTTAAAAATGTTTTTGTATTCCACAATAATACTGTCTAAACAGCCACTAAGAGGTAAAGCTAATTCAAAGTGTGACAATCAAAGGTTTAAGAACTAAAGATAAATTAGACTTGTGTCTGAGGAAGGTCAAACAGGCTGTTATTTTGAGAGTAAGAATTATTCTAAATATTAAGAATAATGCCAAAAAATGAAAATCAGCATAAAAGTAGAATAACTATAATTGTGCAATGCATCCTCTCTGCTCTTTACTAATTTCTGTGGGAAAATTAACCTTTAATAATACATTCTATTAATTTTGTAGAGCAGCACTATCCAATAGAAACATAATTCATGAACGTAATTGTGTATTTTCTAGTAACTACACTTTAAAGATAAAAACAAATAGTAAAATTGATTTTAGTAAAATATTAACCCCTAAATCCAATATTATCCCTTCAACATGGTATCAAATAAACATAATTCCTGAAAAATTCTCCATTCTGTTCTTCATTCTGAAAACCTAGCAAATATTATGTATGCTTTGTATTTAGAAGACATTATGAACTCAGCCAGGGATGTAGCTCAGTGGCGTCAGGACTGCCTGGCAAGTACAAGGTCCTGAATGTGATTCCCAATACTACAAAACACACACACACACACACACACACACACACACACACACACACATGCATACACACATTGTGAATTCTAAATTTTCATCAGAAATACTTGATTTGTATTTAGATTTCATACAATCTATAGTTTTAAGACAATTGATTCCACATACCTAAATATTTTTTTTTTAATTTCCAGTAAATGAGTAGCATATCTGTACTTAAATCTAAAAGAATACAAATTAAACAAAATGTGAAATCTAACTCCCTGGCACATTTTAAGTACAAAAGAATCATATTTGATTGGTAGCTTCCACATTAGAATACCATTATAGAATGTTCTCTTAACATGTAGTCTTAAAGGAAAACCTGCCCTGTGTGTGAGTTTCTATGGATAGAATAGGGTGAAATAGAGAACAAAAATAATTTTTTGTGAGATGGAACAAACAAAGCCTTGTGGTAAATTCTAGCTAGTTCAGTGCCAAAGTCCTCTGTTGACCTCTGTTTAGACATGGAGAAAAAATTCCAAAGATTTCATCCCTCTGCGTGATTCTGACCCATTCTCTGTGAACCATGGGTCTTGCCTTGCTTAAATGGGAATCCCCTACCTCTTCTGAACTCACTGGTACTTAATGACTTCGAACATCCTATCACTTGGTCCTAGGTATAGCTTCTATTTATGAAACCCACTTGTATCCCCAGAAGGGTAAGAACAGAGTTATAGGATTCTAGGAGTCTCAACACTCTCCAAAACTCCTTCCCTCCACAGGGTAGATGCTCACAAAATGTTTGTGGATGGAAATATGTAACATGACAGGAGGAATATGGGGCCCTTATATTTGCCCGGGACTTTTTCACACTTCAAGGTGTTTCAAGATCCATTATTTTCTTAAAGGATAAGCAGTCCTTAAAGGAGTTTCAATCTAAGTAGTGGTCCCAGAGCACGTATGGCTTAACAGTGACCCAAGGGCTGTAGGTAAACAAAATCCCTTCATTTGTTTTTCACTAAGATTGTCTACCTTCATTTGACAAGGTATTTATCTCCATTTTGTAATTGGGTCCAAGATTGTAATTTTCAAAACACAGAGTTTAAGACATACTTGCTTGACAAATTTCATCATCACAAGCTCAGTTGTTGTCTTATTCATTGTGGTTTCATGATTTCTGCCTCCTCTTCCTTGTATTCAACTGCACATGACCAGACCTGGAGACTAACCAATGAAGAGCAAGAGTCTAGGAATCAATGGCATGGATTAGGGAAAACAGTGGACCAGAAGAACCTGTCTGCTCTGGTCTGTTGCTACCAAGCTTCCTCATATAGCCATTATGAGAACTAGATTAGATAGTTCTATCCCCATCACTAAACCTGGTTCCTGGTATAGCAAATTTTCAGGTCAAAAAAGTTTGATTGTAATGAAGAGGATAGTTTTATTCCTATTAAACAGAAGGAGAAGTGGAAGTCTGGGGAGGTTCTTTTTCAAAGATGCAAAGATGACAGACAAGTGGGAAGTCTGAGTTTGAATCTATAGGGTTTCCCCGACTATAGGGTATTGACTGATATTGATACCGTCTGCAGTACCTGTGAGTAGAAGCACTAAAACAGCACCATAGAAAGAGGTGAGCACATATCCATAGAACAGTTTGTCTCAGTAGAGTCGATTAAGCTAAAGTCCTCCCTTCCTGCAGCCACAGGATTCCGGTGTGGAGGCTGTTGGACAGTCAGCCACTGATTCTGAAAGTATTAGGAGGAGAGGTTAATTCATCATTACATCTACTGTCTCGACACCCAGAAAAGACACTTACTACATCCCATGCAGCATGTTTTTGTGCTGAATACTTGCTCATCTGCCTCCTCCTGTCAGCAAAGGCAAAGTTAGTTTCTGCTTCATCCAAGTCTCCAGTCTGTAGCCAGGTAAAGGCATAGTGTGTCTTCACTGTGTTCTATGACCCTAAATAAACAGTTAATGCCAGTAGCAGTGAATCTTGTAAATTAATATCATTATTTTCTTATTATCTTCTTTATACTTGAGAGTTTTACCTAGTGGGTGAATAAATACACCATTTTTGTACCTGAAATTCTTTACCTCCAGAACATGGAGCTCCAAGAAGACCAAATGACCATTCAACATCTGCTTAAGCTCTACCTGGCTTAATTAGGATGAGCTAAGCCACAGGAACCTCTCCACATCTTTCAACACATATATACACCATTAAATCATTTATTCATTCAACAAATATTGTAGAGAGAAAAAATGCTGTCATTTTTTTTCAGGAACTTATAACTGTGCTATGTTAATATTCCAAAAAGAGGATGACTTTGATCTCTGACCAAAGCTTTAGGAAAATTACTTTCTAAATAAAGATGTATGTCTTATTTTTCTCATTCTGAATATACAGAAAGTGACAAATGCAAACACCCCTGCTCCTTTGGTTTCTAATGAGATTCAAAGTAAGGCGACAATGTGTAGGGAGCTGCTTGCAGGCTGGAAGACAGCATGCATTATCATTGTAATAACAAAAGCTGATAAACCTTTGTGGTTCCCAAAGCTGTTCCACACCACGTGCATCACTGGCACTTCATGGTACTTTCCGGATTAGGCATGATTAGTATTCCCAACTGAAATGAAAAGGAGTGTGGGGATGCCTCAAGGTCATACAGCTGAGAAGAACCAAGATGAGATTTGATGCAAGGTTTGGCCAAACAATTCCCCATCCCTAAACCTGCAGGAAGGTACTTAAAGAGACAATTCAGCAAGTTTTTCCTTTAATTTTCTTTTTTTAAAAGATTTTAATCTGGAGTGGGGAGGATGGTTAGATTTTTTTTTTAGATTCATACATTTAGCCCTAGTTTGATATTTGGAGCTTGATTACTTGCTGATTAGTTGAGCACGTGTCCTTTCCATTTATATTAGGCTTGAAACAACAGACTGTTATGTAGAAGCTAACAGTGCACTTAGAAAACTTCCTCAGACCACCCACCTGGTGCTGTTGTCACTGCTGACCACCTGCAAAGTGTGTACTAGAGAGGACGGTATGCAGCCAAAAACAGGTGGTGTCAAGCTCCATCCAGGGGGACCACACCAATCCAAGGGAGAGGACTTCATAAATTCTATCTTCTCCTTTCAATTTGGGGCATGGGGAAGGCAAGAAGATGGCTCCTTTAAGACTAACTTCATGCTGGTCATGCAGTTACTGAGGAGGCCCCTCTGACTGTCTAGGCTGAGATGATTTCTGGTGACATAGGACTGTTCTGCTGAGTGCAGGATTATTTACCTCCTCTGGCTTTTTCCTAGTAAAGGTTATTAACAAGCCCCAGTCACTGAGACAAGAAAGAAGAGTCAAACAAGAATATTACCCACACTGTACCTTTCTGTGGAGCTCTACCAGCCTTGAATGATGGGATGTAAAGATGTGGAATGTTGTCCCTGACCACGGACATTCAGGGGAATAATGAGCAGAGCTGTGGGCTTCCAGGTGCAAAGTGCTTCCAGGAGTCACAGTGCTTTTCATTGAAATGTTGACACACATTGTGGTGGTGGAATGAGCTAGACATTCAGCATCTCCAGGGAGTCTGTCACAGGGTGTAACTTTTCATTATAATGACACTGCTGAACTAATAGCTCTGTAGCACTTATTCTGCATAGCACTTATGCCAGGCACTAAGTGCATCGTATATATCAATTCAATCTTCCCAACTGTATAAGGTACCTATCATTAATATCAACCCATTTTCCAGATGAGGAAATAGGCACAGAGTACTCAAAGACTTTCCCAACATCTCATGAGTAGTTAGCCATGGAGCTAGGATTCCAACCCAGTTGGATGAAGATGCGGAAACAAAGCTCTCCACCCTCAGCACTGTATGAAATTCTTCCTAGTTTTTCTTACATCAAATTCCCCAACTGTGAAATAAAAAGCATATTGGATTGCTCTAAGAATAGGAGTTTCCTACAGGGTGATAGCCATGTTTTAGGAATCAGAAACAGGGTAAGATATTGTAAGCTGAGTATACAATATTATTGATAATTTAAAAGAATAGCAGATTCCAAGATTTTTGTTCTCATGATCTCTTTACACTTTAAAACTTTAAGCAAGAGAAAAAAGAACCTTTCTCCATTGTTGGTGGGAATGTAGACTCATACAACCTCTGTGGAAATCAGTGTGGAGATTCCTCAAAAAACTAGGATTAGAGGTCCCATTTGACTCTGCCATCACTCTGCTAGGTATATGAACAAAAGAATTAAAAGATTCATATCACAGCAACATATGTGCACCCATGTTTATAGCAGCTCAGTTTGTGATTGCTAAATCTTGGAAACAACCAAAATGTCCATCAACTGGAGACTGGATAAAGAAGATGTAGTTCTTTCATAAAATGGAGTATTATTCTGCCATTAAAAATTGTAAGATTGAGTCATTCATCCTCAAATGGATGTACCTTGAAGACATCCTCATAAGTGAAATAAATAGACCACAGATGTGTATATATCATATTATTTCTCTGGTATGAGAAAATGAAGACGTAAACGTGTTCTAGTATATATAGTTGATATTGTGAAGTAGAAAATATTTAAAAGGAAAGAGGGTGTAAGGGTAAATAATGAGGGGAAAAAGAATATGATAGTAATAAAGAAAAAAGGAAACAAAACTATGTATATAAGGGTGGGGGGTTGTAGGGCTGGAGAGAAAGGGAAAAAATGAGAATCAAGTCATGTTGTATTCTGGTACAAACTCTCAATCTTGAATGCGATGATGATGTGTATTCATAATGTATGTACCAATAAAGACTTGAATTTAAGAAAAAGAACTTTAAGCAAGAGCTTCAAGAGCTTTCCTTTACATGAGTTATCTATCAGTAGGTAATGTATTCAAAATTAAATTTGGAAAACATTCAAACTTGTATTAATTCATTTAAAAATAAATTAGTAAACTTATTACACATTAGCATAAATAACAAGATTTGACGAAAATATCTTTTCCAAATAAGCATAAATTAGTAAGATCAAAGACACTGCTAATTTTTTTTTGAGACCAGGTCTCCCTTTATAGTTCAGGCTGGCCCTGAGCTCACTAAGTAGCCCAGGTGAGCCTCACACTCAGCAATCCTGCTGTCTCTGCTTCCTGAGTACTGGGATTATAAATGTGAGCCACAAGCTGGCACTGTGGTATGTGCCACTGATTTTTGATAGGCATTAGTCACCATACCTGGCATTGTAGTATATGGTTACCAACGATTGAACTCAGGACCTTGTGCTTGCAAGGCAAATGCTAGAACCACTGAACTAATTACCCAGCATTACACTGCTAATATTTTTGCAATGTCTTTTATTGTTGTTTTGAGATAAGGTTTCCCTCTGTTGCTCAGAATGGTCTCAAACTTCTGGATTCAAGTGATCCTCCTGCTTCCTGAATAGCTACAACTACAGACTAGGATGTGAAGAAAATATGATCCCATTAAGCTATATAGTTAGAAAAGGAAATAGTTTAGTAATCTTTTGTGAGAGTTATAGATAATCTTCTCTGATAACTTCACAAGGAATACTTTCTTAAAAGCTAGATGCAACAAAGAGTCTGAAGTTACATTAATGTGTACTGTGTCTTCATCCATCTGGATTACTGTTTAAAAAAAAAAAACCCACAAAAATTGTGTATCTCAGAGAAACAGAAATTTATTTCTCACCATTTCACTAGTCTATTCTTCATCTATCTGTGGAAGCTGTGAAGTCCAAGATCAAAGTTTTGGAAGGTTTTCAAGCCCCCATTCCTTCAAAGATGCACCTTTTCCCTGTAATCTTAAAGGCAGAACAGACAAGGATCTCTCTGGAACCTCTTCTGTAAGGTATAACTGTGTTAATCAGCTTTTCATTGCTGTACCAAAATATCTTAGAATCAAAGCTTAAAAAAAAATAGGTGTATTTGGGCTCAAGTTTCAGAGGTTTCAGTCCACAGTCAGAGGTATACTTACCTAACCTTCTAGTCATAACCTAAGCCAATAAAGTTGATGACCAAGATGAGGGATCTGCCCCTACAAACTACTCAAACCCCAAAGACCCTCATCTCCTACTATTATCATCCTGGAGTTTAGGATTTCAGTGTATGAATTTGGAAAACTATAAATGTCCAGCCCATTGTACATAGTTACATTAAAAACCATTGGCCTACCTTGCTCCTCAAATCTTTTATTTATATGTGACTGTGTAAGATTCCATTGGTCATGTGTTATATATTAGCGCATAGTTAAGTAGATAATTCAACAGTCATCACATCACTTGGAGACTGAGGCTGAAGGGTCACAAGTTTAAGGCCACCCTGGGAAACCTAGTAACTTAGCAAGACCTTATCTCAAAATAAAAACTGTAAAAAGGGCTGGGGATGTAACTCAATGTGATGGTCCTGAGTCTAATCCTCAGTACTGAAAATAAAAGTTGACTTTTCTGATTATACAATATCAAAAAAATCACATTCATCAATATCACTGGTCATTTCATCAGGACAGAATTAAAATACTGATTAACTGTTAAACTCACTGTGGCAGACACATGTCTTCCAAAATCAAAACCTCAGATTTTTATCATTGGCAGCAAATATGCAGTTCTTTTCCTTGAAGTGGCAGGCTGACCGCAAAAATGTCTGCCACACGCTCAGAGTTGAATAAACACAGTTTATCTGTCAGTCATTCCTTCAAGTCCACAATAGCAGTCCATGAAGAGTTTCTGGTTTAACTTACTGCTAACTTAATTCATAAAACTGCTTGCCTACAGACACAGAGGCAGAATATTAAAAAGACATGAACTTGAGGGCTGAGATTTACAAAATTGATACTATTATCACATCATTAAAATCATTATTAAATGAAATTAGCTTTCTAAAAACACTAAATATGTTGTAGTGAAGAATTCAGTTAAGTGCTACTTTGTTTCTGATACTTATTTGCCATTGCTAGTATATAATCAGTGCAAATGTCATCGCAGTAAAAAGGTCAGATAACAGTGTAATGTGATGGTCATGTTGACTTTGGGAGTTCTGCTGCTTAAAAGAGTTTGACCTAAAATAAGCCACTTAATCTCCCTGAGACTATATTTTTCTCATCAGAAAAATGGAATCAATACAATTTTTGGTTCAGGGATTTACAAGAGTAGAAGCAAAACATATTCTGAAAATCAATTTGAAGTCATTTTCCCCACATGTTATGTATGTGAAGTCTGAAGACAGCAATTCTTGCTGGTGTCTGAGGAGTTGTGATGCTGCTGAGAAGAAAGTAGATTGAGGAGACAGACAGATGGCTGAAGGGTTGCAGTGTCATGCCCATCTGTCACTGTGGGGCTCCTCTTCTAGTCTGGCCCTCAGAGGGGCCCTTGGTGAAGCTGAGTTCAGCCACCTGAGGCCACAGTGGGTACAAGATGGCACTCAGAGGCCCAGCTACCTTATTTCCTCACTGAGCCCATTGTTGGCCTGAGGGATGTGCTCACCTGTACGTGTCCCACACACATGTCCTTGCACATCAACTAGCATCCAAGAAAGCATACTGGAGGGCAAAATTTTGATGCTGATATTTTGATGGTGATACCTAAAAACCATTAGGCTTGTGTTCTTTCCTAATTTTTAAATGTGTTTTCCTCCCACAGCTGTGCTTTCTTACTAATAATAAATTATAGTGATAGCTCTCAGAAAAAATAGTACAGCCCAGTGTGTCATACCCTGACCCGAGAATTGACACTTTAAATATCATTGTCCCCAAGACTCCATTCTGTGACTCCCACTCCCCTTTCTCTCTTTTAACTTGTGGTATTTTAAATGTTTCTATTTGATATAGTTCCTTTTTTTCTTTTTTGGGTTCTGGTACCAGGGACAGAACTCAGAACCTTGTGCTTGGCAGATAGGTACAATGCCACTGAACTGCATCCCTGGCCGTGATGTAGTTCTAATAAAGAAAATTTCTAAGTTTGAATGATCAGCCTGTATTTTATCATTTACTTTGCATTATGTACTATCTATTTTAAATGCAAATGCAAGCATTTAGATGATATGCACGATCACTAAAATTGCAGTTAGTATTTTATGGTTTATGTGTATGTGTGTGCATGCGCGTGTTCATGCTTGTGTATGCACACAGACTCGGCTGTTTTTATTTCACTTCTTTTTTTTTTTTTTTTTGAGACAGGGTCTCACTTTGGAGTTCAGGCTGGCCCTGAGCTCAGCCTCAAACTCACATCACAGCAATCCTCCTGCCTCTGCTTCCTGAATGCTGGGATTACAGGCATGAGCCACCACGCCCGGCACTGTGGTATGTGGTACTGATTGCTGCTGGACATGAGTCTGCACACCCAGTATTGTATGTGGATACCAGGGATCGAACCCAGGCCCTGCACTTGCCGGAACCACTGAGCTAAATCCCCGGCCCTTTATTTCACTTCTTGGCATGTGCACATTATTCCAGCACTTTTCATCATGGGCTTACTGATACTAAGAGCCACAAGGAAAAAAAGGATTTACAGGTTATCTATCTTTCCCTTTCTCTGCCATCATTTTCAGTATAAGAGTGACTCAAACAGGGAAGTAAATGAAAAAGACAAGAGAGGCTGGTTGTGTCTCATACAACACTACTGCCATCCTTCTGTGTACAGAGAACACTTTTGATTCAAACTGGAAGCAGAGACTTCGGGGCTGTAGGTGATCCACTCAGTAAAAGACATAACATGCTTACTTGGCCCTGCTCTGAGTCCTGCTGTGGACCCACCAGGATTCTGTGCTCATAGACACCCAGCATGCTTTGTGTAGATGGGACAGCTAGACACAGTGGACATGCAGCACATTGTACTTGTCTCCTTTGTGTGTGACATGCTTCACTCTCCCAGAAGACTTCATGCACAAACACAAGATCACAGACAAAATTGCTGAAAAATTCAAAGTAAGCAGCATATATGTAAACCATATTCAGGGCCCTTCAGAGCAAGAAACTCATAGGGTTAGGGTTGCACAACCATGAATCTGGGCCCGCCTCCATGGCCTTGACTCCTGCCGCACTGGACCCTACGGTCTCACTGTGTGTCTTCCTGCTGAGGGTACTTGATTCTTCCCTGTGGCCTGAGTTTCTCTACCTGCTCTTTCTGTTCCCTTGGTCCATCCTTCATACCAAGCCAGAGCACTCCTAGCCCAAAATAATTCTCCATCGATGACCATACCATGGTCACCACCCTTTCTTTATTTATATACGTGTTTATTTCCTTTCCCCAATGGAATGCAAGTCACTTACAGGCCAGGCCTGGGTCTGACTGTTCATGATTGCTCCACTGTGCCCAGTATGTAGTTCCTAATAAATATTTATTACATGAATAAAAGATAATTTAACAAGTGAATGGTGTTGCAACAGGAATACAAGTTTTGGGTATAAAATGGAATTTTTTAAAGTAACATGAATTTTAGGTTTTATTCCAGGCTGTTTCAGTTTGAGCTGTTAAAAAAATGAGTGAGCACAGCAGTGTCCTTGTTTGCTTGTTTGCCTTTATGACTAGATAAGAAGTAATCGAGAATATATTATCCTTATATTTTAAGAAGCTCAAGTCATTTATCTTTGTGTCTCCAGGCCCGGTACAGGACCTAGTGCTAGTTGGCTCTAAAAAAGAATGTTAGGTCTTTTGAACGCCATTGAATTAGATGGAAACCTGTGACCTGGAAGTCATCCATTGTGTCTCCACTTTCTTCGCTTTCTCTTTTCCTTCCCTCTCCTCTCTCTTCTTAAGGATTGCTGAATGATGAGAACTGCTTTGCTTGAACTGGATATTTCCAATAGAAAAGACGTTCATTTATTTTAGGTTTAATTTGGCTCTTAAAGAGGAATAGGCTGATTAGCCCTATAATCATAGCAGTGGTTGGGCATACCAAAGAATGCCCCTGCACCAGTCTGGGTGCATTATAATATCCTCATATTAGCATTGATCTTGCAATAAAATATCAAGGAAGGCATTTCTGAAGCTGATGTGTTCAATCCCAGCTAATTCAGAGAGGAATTAAACTGAGGATCACTTGAAATCTGGTCTCTTACCCTGAAGGCTACAGAACTAGGCTGGTCAGAATAGGCAGGATTAAAATGCCCAGTGTTCTTGAGCAACATCAGCTAATGGGAACAAGTGTTCTTGTTAGAACCTGCCCCACAACTTTTCTGCCTTGTCCATTACTCTGCAATTGCATTAGAGAAATAGCCAGGAGGGAAGGTAGTGAAAATGGAATGCTCATAATGAAATTGAAGATCGAAGAAATAATAATAAAACAAAAGCCTAAAGGTAAGATTGGTATTGACTGAATATCTTAGAAAACATTGTTAGTGAGAGATCAGGGCACACATTCTGTATGTAAAATGTGGGATTTCTCTCCCAAGTAAGACTTCCATTGGAATATTGAATGTTCCTGGAAACATCCCTGAGTGGTCCCCTTTGAAGTTACAGAGCCACCTAGAGATGATGTGGTAGAATGGAAAGCCCATTGCTTGACAATTCAGCCATACTTGGGTTTAATACCCAATTTTATCTTTGTGAACTTCTGCAAGTAATTAATCTCCCTAATCATGTTCCTCCTCCTCCTTCTTCTCCTCCTTCTCCTTTTTCTGGAAGTATATATAAATTTGTGTAAACACCTGTCCTACTGGTTTGCTTTGAAGGTCAAATGACAGTACTGAGATAGTGGTACAAAGCTCACTGCTCAAAGCAGGCATGCAATTGTGTCAGTCCCTCTCCTCATAGTGATGATTCACATAAACAGTTGGAAAGGATCTGGACTAAAATAAGGCAAGCAGGTACTTGGATCACCTTGAGAACTAAGCCTCCCATTGCACCCTAGGTACCTTACTTGCCTCTCTCTGGTCCAGTTTAGCTGGGCAGTTATCAGCCCAAGATGGAGGCATCTAACTGTACGTACCCTCTTCCTCAACCCTATCTCCCAGACCATCTCCAGATGACATAGTTAAGGCCCAGAAAAGCAATTTCCTTTGGTTTAAATCTATCTGTAAGTGGCAAATCTGGAATCTTGGTTTGGATTCTCTTTAAACCTCTGTTTATGCCCTGAGCAGCCCCTCGCCAGTCTCTGTCTCACACATACCACATACCATGAAGATTCTGTATCCCCTCTTATGATCTGTCTTTCTGGACATCTGCACATCATCTCTCCAGCCAGTCTGTGAACTCTTTTAATACAAGAATAAGGCATGTCCAGAATTTTCAGCACAAGACATTTACTACAAGGTTTACTTACAGTCAGGGTTCAAGAAATAAATATCCATCAATGCAGGAAACAAGAGATGTCCACGTGGCCTTGTTATTTTAATGCAGAGAAATAGTTATAATAAGCATTAACCTAGCTGAGGGGGAAAAATGCATTAATTTCACAACATGTTTAGCTCCTTAAGAAGTTAACTTTTCAGGCTCCATGGGGAATCCTGAACTCGTATAGATTCACCCCCACTGTTTCAAGAGAGAAAATTGCCACTCTTAGTGGCTGCTCAGTCACCACTGGGAAGGAGTAGGTGGAGGGAAATAATTGCCTGAGAGGTGGAAGGAATTTAGCTGGCAGTGATGTAATCTGTTTAAAACACTAGTGCAGGAAAGAGAACAATGCTGGGCTAATAATCATGCGGAGATCCTGGTGAAGTGCACATTCTCATCCATGAGGTCTGGCTGGGCTCAGGAATTCTGTATTTCTGATGAGCTCCAGGAGATGCTCATGTTCCTAGTTTATGCCACAGGTTTGAGCACTGGTAATGCTGTCACAGGACAAAGGGGTTGTGAAAAGTCTTAGTGCTCAGTTTCAGTCCTTCCCTGCACAATCATTTGTCTTTTGGACTATAGACAAGTTCTTTAATTCAAAACTAGACAAAGGACAAGTGGGAAATCTGCTGGGAAAACTGGAGAAAGCAGCCAGCTCCTTTGCATGACGACTCACTTTTTCCTCACCAGTATGCATCTAAGCTGTGACATTTCATTTCTATTTCACTCTGTATGAAATGACTACATTGGTCTGGATCTCTGGAGATGAACAATTCTGATTTGGAAATTCTGTTTATGAAGAAAATTGCTTGGAGTTTGGGGTCTATGAATCTGCTCCAGTAATGTCAGTGTCTTCAGTCTGGCAGCTCCAGGGACTCCCACTCACTGCCTTCCATCCTTCTGCAGGGGAAATCTGTGCTTTCAAGATCCACGGCCAGGAGCTGCCCTTTGAGGCTGTGGTTCTCAATAAGACTTCCGGGGAGGGCCGGCTCCGTGCTAGGAGTCCCATCGACTGTGAGCTGCAGAAGGAGTACACGTTTATCATCCAAGCCTATGACTGTGGCGCCGGGCCCCGGGAGACAGCCTGGAAGAAGTCACACAAGTGAGTGGCCCATCACAGCTCCCTGGAGGCCCAGCCCCACCCTGGCTCATGACTTCTACTTATTTCATCTACAGGCTACCCTTTAGATATCTTTATGCCCCCTCCCTTATTCAAATTGTCCCAGTTCCCTGGATCCCCGTAGGAACCCTGACAGTCCATATTTTAGTCCAGGGATACTCTAGCCACTGGCTTTTGCTGGAAAATATTTCCTGGGCCACCTCCGGGACTCAGTCACTTCTTTCATGATATCTCTTGTAATCCAGACCCTTCTGGCACACCCAGTTGGGACATTTTCCTGTGTGCTTTATTGTACTA
The DNA here is from genome assembly GCA_004026965.1 of Petromus typicus. NCBI lineage: Eukaryota > Metazoa > Chordata > Mammalia > Rodentia > Petromuridae > Petromus > Petromus typicus. The sequence goes on from PVIR01000270.1 coordinate 100,012, forward strand.
CGTACTTCTCATGGTGAGTTGTCTCTACTTTCTCTTTTATGGGATCTGACTCAGAGTCTATCATAGAATAAGAGAAGTTAAACTGTTGTCGAATAGAGCAATGAGTGAATAGGTGAAACAAAAGAGAAAGAGGAGAAGTTGAAGAGGAAAAAGGAGGGTTAAGATGAAAGATCAGAGAACAGGTAGGAGAATAGTGTGGGTGTTTTTTCCACACGCTTGTCATAGGGCTGAGTCAGCACCCCTGGGAGATATGGAAGGACAGTAGGATCCTATCTTTACCATCATCTCTTCTTTCCAATGTGTGATCCAGGGCCGTGGTCCACATCCAGGTGAAGGATGTCAATGAGTTTGCTCCTGCCTTCAAAGAGCCAGCCTACAAAGCCATCGTAACAGAGGGCAAGATCTATGACAGCATACTGCAGGTGGAAGCCATAGATGAGGACTGCTCCCCTCAGTACAGCCAGATTTGCAACTATGAAATCATCACTACAGACGTGCCTTTTGCCATCGACAGAAATGGTGAGTGTCCTGAGAGGATCTCAGTAGGACTAGGGAAATCATCTGCCATTCTGAAACCACAAGAGCCTCCCCTGCATGTGCTTGCCCCTCTTGAGGTCCTTGATTGAGGTTCCTGACCCAGGACTGAGTGCTGCACTCAAAAAAATAGCCCTGGTGTGATTATCAACCCTGCCAGGTCTACAGACCCCCTTTGGAAATCTCCAAAACCTACTCACCGCACAGTTGGTTAAACTGATGATGCTACACATCTGTATACTGAAGAGAGTTGGTTTCCTCATAGAAATTTCTATTTATCATCTCAGTGTGAGTCTTGGCATCATTTGACCATACTAGCTCCCTTTCCTATGTGACAAATTATAACATGGCTCTTCTACAAAAAGCTACTTCCAACTTTCAAAGAAATGCTGCCAGAAAAGATGAGGATTTTGAACCACCTTCCAAATCAAAGATTCGGGGAACTTTAAAGTCCTTGCCAGTATCCCTTTTGAGGATTTCAGCCTTAGTGAGAACCTCAACTCCAAACTGAACTAGACTGAAATTAGTCTTATGAAGCCTTTGGGACAGTTCTCCATCACCATTAATATGGAACTCATTGTAATACAAATATCACAAACAGAGTCCAAATCAATTCAACCCATGTTTGATTATAATTTTTAGTACTTTAAGTATGACAAAATGGCAATATTGGCCAGGTATATTTTTAAGTTATTATGGTTAAGGTGTGGGTGCTGTATATTATCTCCACCTTGTTTGAAATTATACTTAAGTACTGCACAATGGTGCAAAAGTTGCAAGACCTGAAATTAATACACTCAGTTATTGAGTGTTTCTAGTTATTTACTGAGTATAGGCATGGGGAATAGAGAGAGAATGTAATTTCAAACAGATATAGGCCTGACCACATGGAGTTTATTGTCTAGTGAAAATAAATAGAGAATCAGGGAAATCAAGAGTGGAATTCATGTATAAAACATACCATGAACTGGAATTAGGCAAAAAATAAATTAGCTAATATCTAGAGGAAATACCATTAGCCACCGCCCTGCAGTTCTTTCTTTATGTTGAAGCCATAGAGAAACTTATTCTATGCTATAGTTTATATCTGGAGAATTGCAACAACTATAGTTGCTATGTAGGGTGGAGGCAAAGGAGACATCCTAACCTCTAACCATAAGTATTTTATGCTCTGACCTGGAAAACAAACTGATCTTTAGAAAATAGAAAAAATATAACACAGTAATTTCCTCAGAAGAGCCTAAAAGACCTGAGAATGAAAATTGTTTCACTGAATGCTGATTGTACAGGGCACAAAATGAGTGCAGAAGAAAATAAAGGAGGAAATTTTGGATGTCAATTAAAGTTTTCTTCAGAAATAAGAAGATAATTTTGTTTAGTACAGTGTGTCAGAATCACTCCCCAATAGTTTTTCCCACTGGTCCTGTGAAATAGGTGGCCTGTGCCCACCACACAAACACAGACACAGACACACACACACACACACTCACACAGACACATACATACACACTCACACACACCCCACTCTATAAAATGTAAGACAACAGCTTTGTGTTTGGGGGTTTCCAAAAAGAAGAATGGGTTTCCATTTTTCTGTGTGCAGTTGTCCCCTTGAAAGCATTGAGATCTGGGAAGTGATGATACTACAGCAAGTAGCAAGACCAGACAAGTAGAGGTATGTGTGATCAGTGGTCAAGTTCCATGTGGCCTCCTGCGCTATTCTGAAGAACTGGAGCCCAGTGAGAAATGAGATGCAAATTCTTTCATCTAGGGTAAACTGCCCCAGCCATGAAAATAATTACTCACCTTGATGAGCCATTTCACTAACATATGCCAATTTATTTCCCTGGCTGTCTCATTAAAAGTGAGTAATGGGTCTTTGCCAGGGCTCTGCCTCCAACTCTGGTTTACAACATAAGATGAAGAGGAGAGTGGGCACTACTCCTAGGGAGTGTGGGCCCTAACAGTGAGGCTTATAAAAGCAATTCTCCAAGTAATAAAGGCAGGATCTAGGGCAGGCACAGCAGCAGCTTCCATGCTAATGAGCTACCAACTGACCTTTATCCATCACCTCTCTGGATGACCTTCTCAGCTCTTAGAAGGAGTTTGTTGTATACACTCATATCAGGGACAGTGCAGCTGGATTTGGGGTCCACTCATGAAGGCCTAGGTTTCCCATGTCCTTTGTTTCATGGCTCTAGATAGATGCCTTCTTGTCCATCCAACTTGGCAAGTGCTTTGCTTGTGAAAGAGATAAGGGTGAGCAGAAGACATTAATGTGGAGTCATCTCGACCTGTCTTTGGAGACTCAGCTTCCTCAAGCTGGGTGATTTTGGCCTCACTCCCTTTGAATTCCTCTTCATGATATCTAGGCAGTAGTGGGATATCATTCTGGGATTGTGACACCTCAAGGAGAAGAATAATACCTCTGAGAGTAATATTTTAAGGTACTTGTCATATGGGGAGTGCTCAATAAGATTTCCATGATTATTGGATATCAGTGTGAGTGATTGGGACATGAGGTTTATTCACTTTCCATGGATTTCCAGGTTGAAATTATGGGTGAGTATGTCACTGTGAGTTGAGACCCTACAACATTTTGTAAAGTCCTTAATCCATTTCACTGCGAAGTAGAGCTCCATCTGCTGGCTCTTGGCCAGCCTGAGATAAGAAGATATCTGTTTCTACTGGACAAATGCAAAAACAAGTCCTAAGGCATAGAGAACTCCCCCCATGACATTGTCACTCTGGTTGCAGCACGTAGACTAGAACCCAGCTGCAGACCCTCTTAGACTTTACCATTTATTTACCCCATGGTTTTTATTTTTGTTTTTTTATACTTTCACAGTTTCCAGACACTTGAATAAATAGCTCTCCCCCAGGAGCCGCTCCTACCATGCATACAGTAACAGCTGGTCACGCATATGTATAATCTCAGCAGCTGTACATTCATATGGAGCTACCAACTCCTATCCTGTTCAGCCTTTGACCCATGTGCCTACAGTTCCACATAATCATTCAGCCAATACCCCCACCCCATCACTTGTCCCACACATATGTAGTCTCTGAAACTGCATACATGCACATCACCAGCTCAAATCTCACAACTGCACAGACATGCAGTTGGCCTTAACTGTTCCTGTCTCCCATCACCAACTGGACTGCCATGTGCACTGCCAACCTCGAGTCCTCTAGTTGCATACACACACACACACACACACACACACACACACACTGAAAGAGCCCTTACCGCCATGTGCATGTCTGCATCCAAGTGCATGCAAGCCCCTGGCCTCAGTCTCTACTGTATCTCTCCTTTGCCACTGTACCCAGTACACCACTGAGATCATCAACAGTCCCCTCAGACACCCAAGACCTCCCACAGTCCTCCATACCAAGGACCACACTGTTGCTGATGTTGAAGACCCTTGATACCTGACCCAGGAAGTCAATGCTCCTCCCACGTGCCAGCCACTAGGCATGGAGCCACAGTGCTTTCTAGAGCTCTTCTTCAGCCACACAGGTGCATGTCTTTCCTTAGAAAAGCTGATCTAGACAGTATAGAAAGGGTGATTGCAGTTTTACAGTCTCAGAAACCTACACAGTGCTACAAGAAACATAATGGGTCAGAGGAAATGTGATATGGCCCAAGTAACATTGTAAACTGCTAGTAACCAGAGCTACAATTTGTCTGAAAGGGAGTTGATTTTTTTTTCTAGAGAAGCTGAATGAGCTACAAGAAAGCATGTATGAGCAATTTTACTGAGTCAGGCAAATAATACAAAAACAAAATAACAATATCAACAAAAATATAGAATATAAAAAGAATCAGACAGAGATATTGAAGCTAATGCACAAAACTACAGAACTCAAAAGTTTAGTAGAAATCTCCAACATCAGACTCATTCAAATAGAAAAAAGAATAAGTAAGCTTAAAGGTAAATTGTGAAATTTCTCAGTTAGAAGACCATAAAAGAAAAAGAAATGAAAAGAATAGAAGAAATACTGTAAGATTTATAAAACACAACCACAGAAGTTACTTAGATCATTAAGTACTTAGAAGAAGTAAGAAAGTGATAGAACATGTCTTAAAAAATAATGCCTCTCAGGCCGGGGATTTAACTCTGTGGTTCCAGCACCTGCCTTGCAAGTGCAAGGTCCCAAGTTCAATCCCCAATAACCATATACAACAATGCCAGACATGGTGATTCACACTCACCAGCAATCAGTACCACATATCACAGTACCCTGGGCTCTTGGATTATAATGAATCTTGTTGGAGTTTGGAGTTAGATATATTTAGTTAATTTTGAACTTCATATACTTGGATTTGTAGATCTTTCCAAATATTTGTGAATTTTTTATCCACTATTCCTTTAGTAGTAGCAATATTTACTGTACAAATTAATGAGATTCACTCTGATGCTTTTATCCATGCAGACATCACACATTGAGGTCAATCCACAATTCTTGTGCCCTTGACTCCCTTTTCCCTTGAGGTGGAGATACAAGAGTCAAGTGTGAGGCACTGGGTTCAACCTCATACCAAAACAAATGAAGACAAACATAAAATCCAAACTCAAAGAAACTTTGGAAAATGGCAGGAAAAAAATGTACATGGAAACCTCAATAAGATTATCAATGGATTATTCAGAAGAAACCTTGTGCTCTAGAGAACACAAGATGTTATATTCAGTATAGCAAAACAAAAATTTGCCAAACAAGAATACATAACCTGACAAATTATCTTTCAGAAATGATACTTTCCCAGACAAGCAAAATCTAAGGGAGCTTATCACAACTTGATCTGTCTTACAAGGAACACTAATGGAAATGTTTCAAGCTGAAACAAAAGATGCAAACTGATAATATGAAAACATGTAGTATAAAATTCATTGGTCAAGATAAGTATATGTGAAATTTAAGATATTGTAATTCTGTAATAATGATATACAAATCACTTACAAATCTATTTTCAAGGTGGAAGGACAAAAATACTAAAAATAGTTATAGCTAAAATAACTTGTTAATTGATACAAAATTTTAAGACATGTAAATTATCACAATTCAAACATAAAATGGAGGCCAGGGATTTAGCTCAGTGATTTCAGTGACTGCCTTGCAAGCATAAGGTCCCAAGTCAATCCCTGGTAACTACATACAACAATGCTGGGCATGACAACTCACATCTACCAGCAATCAGTACGACATACCACAGTGCTAAGTGTGGTGACTCACCTGTAATCCCAACACTTGGGAAGCAGATGCAGGAGGATTGCTGTGAGTTTGAGGCATCCCTGGGCTACATAGTGAGTTCAGGGCCAGCCTAAACTACAAAGTGTGCCTCTGTCTAAAAAAAAATCATAAAATGAGGAAAGTAAAAGTGCAATACTTTTATGTATATTGATGTTTATTTATTAACAGCTTCAAATAGATTGATATTTTAGGTAAATCTCATTATAACCAGAAAGTAAATACACAGAGAGAGAGAGAAAAGAATCAAAGTGTAGTACTATAGAAAATCATTGCATCATAAAGGAATAAAATGAGAAGGAAGAAAGGAATGAAAGATCCACAAAACTGGAAAACTAACAAGATGACAAAAGTAACTTATGACTTTTAAAATTACTTTTAAAAGTACCAATAAATATTTTGCTTCAAAAAAAGGCATTTTAAAAATAAATGAGCTAAGGGCCGGGGAGTTAGCTCAGTGGTTCCAGCGCCTGTCTTGCAAGCGCAAGGACCCGGGTTCGATTCCCCAGTAACCACACAACAATACTGGCCAGCAGCAACCAGTACCACATACTACAGTGCCGGGCGTGGTGGCTCACACCTGTAATCCCAGCACTCGGGAGGCAGAGGCAGGAGGATTGTCATGTGAGTTTGAGGCTGAGCTCAGGGCCAGCCTGAACCACAAAGCGAGACCCTGTCTCAAAAAACCTAAAAAAAAAAAAATAATAAAATAAAAAATAAATGAGCTAAATCTACTAATCAAGTGACACAGAGTGACTGCATGAGTGAAAACTAGACTTTAAATCAGAAAATAAGAGACAAAGAAGACCATTGCAGAATGATACACAGGTCAGTTCATCAAAGGACTCCAGCAGTTACAAACCTGCGCACATAAATTGAACCTTGGAGCATCTGGATATTTAAAGTGAGTGCTAATAGCCCTGAAGTGAGAAATAGAAAACAATAATGTAATAGCAGAGGATTTCACTACCCCACTCTCAACAATGGAGAAATTACTTGTACAGAAAATCAATATGGAAACACTATACAAGAATTATACTTCATACCAAATGAACCTAGTAGACATGTAGATAACATTTCATCAAATAGCAGCAGCATACACAGCCCACATGAAGCATACTTGTTACAGTTTATATCTAGATGACCCCCAAACCCCATGTGCTCATAAGTGGAGCTTTGAGAGGTGACTGGATCATGAGTGTGTGATACAAATCAGTAGATTTGCTATTTAGCTTATAGCTAAATGTGATTTGGGATGTAAAGCCTGGTTGAAGGACATAGGTCATTGAGGACATAGGCTGGAAGAGTCAGTTACCTTCCTTCCTCCCTTGACCTCCCTCTGCCTCTCTCTGTCACACGTAGACAATTTTCCTCCTCTGTCATGCCCCTCTGCCATACTGACCTGCCTGAAGTCAGTCAACTATGGACTGAAACCTTTTCAAATTGTTAGCCAAAAGAAACCTTTCCTCCCTTAGCTTTTTAACATCTGTTACTATACCCCAGCAGGAAGGAAGCAGGACAGTGCTTGTGTTGGTTATAAAACATGTCTTAAATTTAAGAACACTCAAAGCATGTCAGCTGTCTTATACAATCACAATAGTATGAAACTAGGCAACAATAACAAGAGGAAATAAAAAACAAGAAAATTCACAAATATGTAGAAATTATATAAACACACCTGAACAGTCAATGAGTTAAAGAAGAAATCAAAATGGAAACTAAAAAATATCTTGAAGCAGATGAAAATGGAAACACAATATGCAAATACTAAGATGTAATTAAAGAATAATTTTAAAAGAGAAGGCTAACATTGAAAAGGGAAAAAACTCAAACAACTATGTCACACTTCAAGAAAATAAAAAAAGGAGAACGTTAAAATTAGTAGACAGAAGATATAATGACAGAACAGAAATAAACAACAACACAAAGACTAGAAAAATAATAGGAAAATATCAATGATGATTAGATGTATTGAAAAGATAAGCAAAACTGACAAACTTTCAGCTAAATTAATACAAAAGAGAGAACTCAAATTCAGAAATTAAACAGAAGACATTACAACAAATTCCACAGAAATGCCAATCATAAGAGACTGCTAAGAATAACTATACACCAACCAATTAGATAACATAAGAAAAATGTATAAATTTCAAGAAGATAGAATCTACCAAACTGAATTATTTAAAATCAAAGAATCAAAAGGCAGATCAATAATGTATAAGGAGATTGTATCAGCAAATTTTAAAACATAATAATCTGCCATTCATGAAATCCCAGGAGCTGATGGCTTCACAGATTAATTCTGCCAAACATTTAAAGAACACCAGTCTTTCTCAGAGTTTTCTAGAAGAGTGAAGAAAGCAGTATATTTTATTAATCATTTTATAAGGCTGCCATTGGTCTGATGCCAATGTGAGACAAGAACATTACAAAAAAAAGAAAATGATAGACCAATATCCTTGATAATAATAGAAACAACAATAGTACTCGAAAGTACTAGCAATCCAAATTAAACTGTACATCAAAAGAATCATGTAAATAGATTTACCTCTTCCCGTTATTCGACTATATTGTATTGCATACATAACACTTAGAAGGATATATTTGAACTGCTGCTAATTCAGCTTGAAGTTTTTATTGTTTCCTTGAATCAATTTTCAGATGAGGAATTGCACCTGAAGAGTGATTTCAAAGTGACTGGCATAGACTGCCAAGTCGCCCTCTGAATTTTCCCAAATTCCACCAGAAAGAGGGTGTTGTTCAGGTGCTCACCTCATCACTTCTACTCCTTCCTTGAGCCTGCCAGGCTAAAAGAAAAACACAAACTTCCATTGCTACACAAGGTAGGAACTGTAAGGATCTAGCTGCCCAGATTTCATCTGGACCTGGTGCCAGAGGCCTGGGAACCAGTCTGCAGTGGACCTAAGTTGACTGTGGACTTAGGTCTCCTAAGAAAGCACATTTAAATATAGGAGAAAAAGATATAAATGCAATGGAAACAAAAGAATCAGCTTTCCCTGGGCTTTCAAATGGTTTTAAGTAAGTGTCTTATTCAAATATGACCCTTTCCCACACACAACTGCTCACAGTGTTATACTCTCCTTTCAAACCTAATGCTTCAAATTCTGCCCTTGGAAACCTATTTCACGTGCACAGTGTTAGTAGTGGTGAAGAAAGTAAATTAGTTTCTCAGTCAATTTCATTAAGACTTGTTATGGAAGTGGAGCTGCAACAAATTGAGCTAAAGATTCAGTTTGTGTATTTGTTTTTCTACCACAATCAATAGTGTTTGGTCTGCTTAATGTCACATAGATTGTAAACTCAAGCCTTCCTTTTCTAAGAAGGGGATCTTTTGAGAGCCATTTAACTTTTGAGCAAGAGAAAGTTAAAACTTTTTGTTCAAAATTCAATTTGATGTTGTTGAAACATACTTCTCCTGGTTATATTAAAGTGCTTCCACCTGAAAGAATTCCTCCCCTGTGCTGACTATAACCACAAACAAGTTTGTTAACACAATCCATGGAGAGTGTAACCAACCCAATTCCAAGCCACTCCAGCCCTACACAGGCCTTGAACTGAGAAGAAAACAAATATTAGGCAGGAAATGAAAGAGATTTTGGACACCAGAGACAAAGCCAGAAATACATAAAACCAATTCTTATTCAGTTTTTTGTCTAACACTGTTGAAGTAAATGTTACCTCAAATCAACAGCTGTTAGTTGCATTCTAAGAAATGGTCCAGAACAGAAAGTAGACTAGATTATTCTAATGTCTGGGAGGATGTCTTGGGTGGCTTTGTATTCCAACCTCACATTAACCAGCCCAGACTTTAGGCTAACAGACCCTCCATGTTATTCCTGCTTATTCTCCAGCACAGAGTACTGTTTCAGTAGCACCAGGTTAGTAGTGGATCAGCTTTTCCAGTGTTTAAAGTATTATTTGGGTTTTCAATTTTCCAAACAGTTTTGTCTTAGCTCCCATTGTCTTAAATTGCAAGAAAAATATGCATCAGTTGGAGTGGAAGAAAACTCATTCAGGTAATCCTTTTGCTCTGATAAAAAAAATATACCTGAGTTTACAATTCTTATATGATGTTTGTTGATTTTTTTATTGATCTATTTGTGCTTTTAACTTACATTTTCTTAATTTCATTTCTGGTAGAAGATAACCTTTGATTTTTAATTTTTTATTAGTCCACCATCAAAAATAATTTTATAAAGTAGGAGTGGAATTATTTTCAGCAAAGGAAGATTTTAATCTCTTAAAATGAAAAACTTAAAAGTGTTAAGTGAGCTTTGAGTCTGTATTCAATCTTTGCAATCAATATTTTATTTCAGCAAAAATAGGCAACATTTTGCTCATTAATTACCAAATATTTATTTATGAATCATATCAAACTCACAGGAACAAAACACATAAAAATGGCTCAGAAAAAATTGTTCTTTCCTGGTGAAGAAAAATGTTTTCTTCCTTAGGGCAAGGAATCTGTTACTCAGTGTAGCTTTCAAAAGAGAGGTCACACATTTTTGTATTGATTTTACTTCCAATTTGGTAGCAAAATAATGTGAGAAGAAGCAATGAACATTCCTGGCGACAAGCCCAGATGTTAAAAAATGTGTATCGGAACATGTTTCTGGATTCTGTCTTTTTCCCAGAAATTCCATGGCAGATGAGCTCTCTATGCCTTGCATCAAGGACACAGCTACATGAATACCCTTTAGGAAGGAATTTTCTGGCAACCCATTTCTTAAAAAAACAGGTCATTTGGATTCCAGGTGTTGCTCAGAATTTCCATGAGCCCATTGCACAGCAAGGTCAGCCCAGCCAGTGGTCCAGGCTAAAGTGTAAGTAGATCACAGGTAGAAGCTATAATCATGTTTGCCTTTGGTTGTATAAAAAGATAGAGATGGGGTCACTTCATCCTTATAAAGCTGGTGGAGTGGAGAAGGAATTTTGAAAAAGGAACTCAACTTGAAATAATTCTGAACATCTCTCCTTCCTCAGGCAACATCAGAAACACTGAGAAGCTGAGCTATGACAGGCAGCACCAGTATGAGATCCTGGTGACAGCCTACGACTGTGGACAGAAACCTGCTGCTCAAGACACCCTGGTGCAGGTGGACGTGAAGCCAGTTTGCAAGCCTGGATGGCAAGGTGGGCTGGCTTTATATCGGCCTGGTGTGAAGGCAAAGTTTGGCTTGGTGTGTACAGTGTGCTGGGCATGTCTGTGAATATCACAACACATAACCAGAGGAATTTTTAAAGTTAGTCATTTTGCCTCAAGAAATAGCAGACCTGTTTGTTCTCACAATTTTATCCCCTTTTCACAGTTGAGAATGTCAGAGGCAACTAGTCGAACATCAATGCTTCCTTTCTCACATCTCATGATATCTTTGAATTAAGAGTAATTATGCCACAATACTTAGGAGACATTGCCAGTGACTTCACTCTCACTTCAGCCTTTCCAAGGCTGCTCAGCCTAATGGGTACATTTCAAGCTGTGCGTCACTGACCAACATCTATGGACGATCACTAGGTTTCTCGGGCTCAGACAGATCAGATATCTGCAGAGTTGAAAAATCCCAGAATCCAGTCTCTAGACTGGAGGTTTTGAAGAGCTGACTCAGGAAATGAAGAAGCAGTGGCTTCGAATGGAGGGGGAGTTTCACATCTTTTGTAGATGCAAAGACAGAGTGTGTTCAAGTGGCTCTTAGCTGACAGAGTTCGCTGCTGATCTGAGAGTAGGTAAGGAAGGCAGGGACAATACATAGATAGATCTTTCAGAGAATTAGGTGGTTTTTGGAATAATAATACCTATGGGGTGATGCCAGAGGGTCTGGCAGCTGAGCAGGGACACTAGTGTTTATCTCTGTACTCTTATTTTGTGCCAGACAGCTTGTCTCCTCTGCGGGTTGTGATGATGAAAACTGCTGCTTACTGGGAACTCTTCACAGCTTAGTGCTGTGTTCAGCCCTCCCCTCTGGTGTCACTTATTGTCTTCTCTTGATGTGCCTTTGAGGTTCTGAGTCACTGTTATTCATATCCTTTCTCTTCTCCCCTCCCCTCTTCTCCTTTTCTTTCTCCTCTCCTTCACTCCCTTTCCCTTCTTTCCCTCCTCTTCTTCTCTCTTCCCCTCCTTTCCTCTCTCTTGCCCTCCCCTTCCTTCTTCTCCTCTCCTCTCCTGTCCTGTCCCTTTCCCCCATCCCCCACACACTTAAATTACCCTAGAAAGAGTCTATAAGTGCCAGCCACATTCTTTTCAGGCAGGCCATCCTAGGGTCCCTGGTCAGGCATTCATTCATAATTCAATATATCAGGGCCAAGCTGGTCAAGTACAAAGCAGTGCTCCTGTGTCTGAGGAGCTATTTGGGATCCCTTCACTCACCAGGCAGCTTTGCATGTGTTCACAAGACCTAAGGACCTAGAAGGCAGAATTGTTATTTACCCCTGACTTTCTCTGGTTTGCCACAATAGCTAAAACCAAAGGGAGCTGCTGAGGAGCAGTCAGTGAATGAGTGAATGAATGGGGGAGTGAGCGAAGGAATAAATAGAGAATGGAAAGCAATCTGAATAAAGATGAACTCATCTTGTTTTAATTTAAAAGGATTAGCAGTAAAGGTCTGGCCCTTGCAGAGAAATCTTAGAAAGATGTGTATGCTTTCTAAGCATGAAACATGCTCACAGTGGAATTTCAATTGGCGGAAGCAAAGGACAAAGCTAGAGCTCACTCTCATTTAGAGAATAATCCCATTTTTTAATCATTCACAGTTGAGACACCTACAGATTTGGCCTTGCATGTTTACACCTGCATTTTAATGTAATATTTAAATGTCTATTTCCTTAAAGAATATGTACACATAGGTTTATATCAATATAACACCAAATGTATAAAAAGAAAAAAACTAGTCTTAACATTTATTTCTTAGTGTGAAAAACATATTGGACTCTTCCTCTGTGTGTCCAATGCCAAGGGCAGCTTGCAACAGTGAGCTCCCGGGGGCCAGTACCCACACGTGTCCAGCACAGGACCAAACATAACGCAAGCATTTGTCCTTTCTAGTGCCAAGGATGTAGCTCAGAGGCACTGGGCTGCTTCACAAGTGCCTCCCAAGTCCTAAGTTTGATCCCTTGTACAGAAAAAAATCCAAAAGAATGTACCTTTCTGTGGAACAAAGAAAAGAGAAAATTCCCTGCCTCAGGTCAAACTGGGTGATTTAAGCATGTAGAGCATTAGAATTAACTACTTCATGATGGCTCCTCTAGCCAGCTGATGTGTGGTGGCAAAAGCTGCCAATGGATTCTCCGCTGAGATCCTATCCTTTCATCTCACCCTTGTAAACAATTAATAAATCCTTCCCTAGCCATTGTCTAAGCAGGATTTTAGGTCTTAGGCCCTTCAGGCTCACTGACACATGTACCAATGGTCAGAGTGATTTCTTGCCGTTTACGTTCCAGGCTCCAGAGCTGGAGAGAAGCCTTCTCTCCTCCTCCCAGCACACTGGTCCGCTTTATTCCTGCACTTCAGCACCCTCGCCTCTAAACCTCCCATCTGGTGATGCTGTCTCTTCTAGCTGTGGTCAGGCTTGTACCTCCTTAGCTGGAAGTGTAGCTTTCTTCTAGAAAAAAACTGACCATACCTGGACCAGTCTCTTGCTTTTCCCCTTCTTCTAGCTTTGTGTAGCAAAGCAGAGGAGCCGTGGCTTACTGGTTTCTTTGCTACCTGAAGATGAGGCAGGTTTCCCCTTGCTGTAAAAGGTCAACAGGTGTCCTAGAAGGAAGGATGATTTTCTCAGAGCAGATGTGGAATAAATCCTGCACATTGTAGGTAGGAGAGGAGTGTCAAGCTGGGAGCTCATTTAAGGACCCAGTGAATAATATGAGGCAAGCTGATCGGCAACACACAGGATAGTGACTGGAGAGATGTGAGAAGTACGACTATAGAGATCAAGTGTAGGGCAGGTGAATGGCTGAGATCAGAGCACAGGGTACATGAGTCTCAAACCCAGACCCAGCTGAAAGGGTCTGCATGCATGGTCCTGTTGTTCCTTAGGAGAACTGAAGGCCCTGCCAAGGTGACATCACAAACAATACAAGTCACCAAGTGAACGCAGTCTGGCAGTTTAAATTCTTATGCCTGTTTAAGTCATTTCCCTTCAGGCAGGAAGGACTGCAGTACAGTGTAAGCAATTCATCGTATGCAGGAGCCTCCCGTCTCCCTCAGAGCACACCCAGTCCTTACCCCACCCAGGCTTCACTGCAGCAGCTTCTGCTTACAGCCACAGCCTTCCTCCCCGGGGCCTCAAGGAACCTTCTCCCAGACTCCAGTGGTGCCCCAGGAAGGATCTGGGCTTCCCAAGGGCAGAGCCACACTTCTCTGACATTACCAGTTAAGTATAAACCAAAAGCTTACTTGCTAGATAGCACTGGTCACTAGTAAGCATAGGGGTGGTTTTGAGGTATTAAACTGGCAGCAAGAAGAAGAAGGAAAGTTCTGCACCCAAAGTGAGACCAGGATGCTGGCTTTGTGCATCTTGCCATTGCATGAGTTTCATCTGCTCTGTATACTGAGACTGTAATTCCAAACAGGGAGTAGGGTTCAGCCCACTGTTGAGGGGAGGTTCATCTTACTTCCATTCTTATCCACACAGGGGAGATGATGGGCCACAAAGTAGAAACCGTGTCTTTGCTTTTTCCTGAGCTTAGAGAGTTCACGGTGCACTTGTAGATCATGGAGAGGAAAGATTATCCTAGGAAGCAGGAGAGAGATACACCTGCAGCAGCCCCACAGTGAATACAAGCTTACGTCCTGCCTCCTCTGCCAGGTGTGTGGATTGTCATCTTCTCAGTGCCTTTCCCTCTTGCCGGCTGATAAAAGTGCCAGGCTGACCTGTGTGCTCTATGAGAACATGCAGCTAGATCAGCACCCATTGTGGACCAGAGAACGGCAAGGGTGGAGCACCCTTGGGGACTGGAGGGAGCAATGCTCACTCATCCTGGAGCATGACTTACAGCAACGAATTATAGCTCCCTGTGCATTATTCATGCAACACCATTGGAAGCGTTCCTCATGGATCCAGCCAAGTGCTGTTCCCTTTATCTTTGCAGTGAGGCATCCTGTTTAAAATAAAAATGAAACAAGATACAGCTACATAATTGATACACTTTGTGTCTATTCTTTGGGTTTTGAATGGTTCTCCAGGTGCATCAAACTGTCTCAGTGGTCCACTATTTCAGCCATCAGGCCTTTGTGTGGAAGGATGGGTAGCGTCCTTCAGAGCAGGGCTTCTCAAACCCAAATGTGCACATGTGAATCAGTGAGAAATCGGGGTAACATACAGATGATAATTTAATCTAGCTACAGTAATCCTGGATGCTGCACATGCATAGAATTCATTTTGAGTAAGAAAGTCATGCAGAAAATATTTACAGAGCTACCTAGAGAGTATCTAACTTTTTTCTGTTGAATAGAGCAGCATGAAAATGGTTGGTTGAGATTAATTTCCCTCAAGTTATTTGCATTGTGAGAAAGAACTGAAATTGGCATACACATACACCACAGGAAATACTCTCGGAGTGAATAGTTTCCCTCAGAACAGAAAGCCCTCTGCATGCAGAAAGCTGGGTGTACAAGGACAAACATGACTTATCAGAGCTTATAACATACAAGAGATGATGTGGACAGAGTCCAGGGTGCGAGGGACCCATGGGAACATAAATGAGGCGCTGATTTCACTCATGCCAGACAAGGGCCCTGGGGAAGATGTACCTGGACCAAAACTAAGAAAAAGAAGTCATCATCCCTGAGAGGAAGCATGTTTCAGACTAGAAACAAGGGTTAGGGAAGCAGAGTATGGAAGTAGAAGACTGTACGGAGATCAGATCATGAAGAGTGAGCTTCCTCACCACTGGGAGAAGCCAAGACTTTCATATCTTAGTGTGGTACAGAACACCTAAGAACTCCCGTGCCAACTACCTAGACTATGGCTGAAAAGTGAACATTGGGGAATAGGGAGACCAGCTTTAGTGAGTGATTATTACCCAGTGCTCCTTTTAGTGGCATACTTCATAAAAGTGTCTGAAGTCAAGTGTTTATTCCAAAATCTTTTTAAAATACTGCACAGCAAAGGAGGTGAGGTTTGCAGGCAAAACCTCATGGAACACCATGGGCAAGGAAACAGACTTAGCAGTCATGTGTGTCAGGTTGGCCAGCCTCCTGCTATGCTTTAGCAAATGTATACTGCCATCTCCTCTGCAGCTGTCCACCTCCTGCCACCCTGACAAGGAGAAAAATACCCAGGCCCCAGGAGTCAGTGGCTTCCCTCTCCCCTCCCAAAAGTCAGATGAATTACTGATTGTAAAAACTAAAAATCTGGCTAAGTTTTCACTGTATGAAAGCTTGATTTCAAATCAAAGAACATCAGCCCATAGGATGCCATATTTGCCTAGGGATACAGAATTGGGCAGGATTCAGGAAGAAGAGCTGTGTCTCAGGGGATTGAATGACAGTGTGGCCCTTCCGGTTGATTGATGCACAGGGGAATCCTGGAAAGACAGACTAAAGGACTCCTTGCCTTCCTCTCAGTGTCCTGCTGGCTACCTGCGATTCCACCATTGCCATATCAAGCCAGAGGTCAGGAGAGTGTAACGCACAGGCAAGTGTAGTGGAACACTCATTTTGTGCATAAACTGGATTTTACATTTATAGTATTTGAAAAGAATCGAAAGACACTATCTCATGACACTCAAACATTATAAGAAATTCAAGTCTCAGTTCTGACAAAGTTTCCCTGGAATATAGCCACACACATTCCTTTACATTCAGCCTCAGCCTGGCCTCCAACAGTAAAGTTGAGAAGATGTAACAGAGACTATAGTGGACCTCAAAGCCGAAATATTTTCCTTCTGGCCCTTGACAAGGTTTTCTGTCTATACATCAAGCTACTAAGATCTATTGACACCTCAGTAGGAAGTAGTGTCTTGGATTACACAGCAGTCTGGAAGGACTGGGGTTTCATTTGGACAGATCGCAGTGTATAAATATAAAAGCAAGCAAACCACATCAAGGACAGGAAGAGCCTTCTAAGATTAGCAATTTCTACCAATTTTACAAGGAAAGCTAAGACTAAGGAGAGACCAAGGGTCTAAACCCAAATCTCACAGTTGTAAAATGGCTAGAATGAAATCTAGATTCATATCAGTCCAATCGAGGAGGCAATGCAGCATCAGGAGTAAGAAGGAAGATAGACAAAGGAGTTGGGAGTTTCCAAAGGGACATGTTACTGGCTTATACAAGGCTATCTCAGAAAATTCTTTAGAAGAGAGACAAGATCAAGGTACCTATAGGCAATGAATTTAACTTATTTGTTACTTTGTCCATACAGAAGTAGTAAGACTTTCCCTATAAAAGTAGCTGGAGCCAATTAAACATTGTCTACAAAACACCTAAGAGATACCTGCAATAGCAATTCTCCTGCTTCTTTGTGCCTTCTCATATATACATTTCTTTGTTCAAGCTGGTCTAACAACTCATTCAAAATTCAGCCCAGAGACTTTCCACCTCTCAGCTACTGTCTGCTCAACCTAATATGGCCTGTGGCTACATCATGGGCCAGAGAAAACAAGAGGAGCTTTGTAAATTAAGAATCATAATCCTTGGCTAAACACTTTTGTAGGATTGTTAAGAGCCTAAGAGCTTCTGGTATAAAGATATTTGGCAAAATGTAAATAGTTAAACAAATAATGCTATGGTTAAAATTGGGGAAAGTGATGCTGCTATATCAGTGAGCACATAGGCACACACGTTTAAATCTGTAGGATTGAGTAGGTTGGAGGCTGGAGATCATGTCTTGAATTTTGGTGGGATGTGTAAGGTTGGGAGTGCTTAAGAGAGAGAATCGAGTGGAAACAGCAGAGTTCAGGGGACCAGGAACCAGGTTCTTGTGCCAACTCTGCTGTGACTCATGAAAATCACTGATTCCAGCTAGTAGAATTCCTTGCTCAATACCGTGAAAGGTGAGGCTCAGTAGACATGAGCTTTTACCTGAGTCCCTTTAATCTGATACTTAAAACCACTATGGAGCATTTTCCTTCCCAAATAATCGGCATCAGCCACAGCAGAGTGACACTGAGTGGGAGGATTGCCCTGAGCTGCTGGAGAGCAGACTGCCTCGTGTGGCCTCGGGTTGGGGCATCCTCTGAGAATGACAGCCCGATCTGACATCGCGGACACGGCTGGTCTGGTCGTTAGAGGGCAGCAAATGGCTATGGGCTGGGTGCTGACTTTCCTACTCAGCGGCATCTTACTGTGCATGTGCACCTGTCAGATCACAGTGCCGTGACTGGCTCCCATGGGAGCCGGGAAGGATTTCTGAGCTCAGTGATCTTAACCCTGGGGAGAACAAGTGTGTGAACTGAGTACATTCAAACCAAACAATACTAAGCAATAATAATAGTGATAATAATTAGCAATAGTATCAGGCACATCTATCTAAGCACTTAGTATTTGTTTGCCAGGGACCATCTAAGGGCATTCCATGCATTCCCTCACTTAGTTCTTGGCCCACCTTCAGCACTATTTTCCCATTTTACAGATAAGGATACTATAAAGTTAAGACTCTTGCCACAGAGTTAGTATCATCCAGCCCAGTTCATCATCCTGCACACATGGAGCTCTTGTTCAGTCACCTACAGCACCATTCAAAACAAAGGAAAACACTGACATATTCTGAGTGCACTGGAGGGAAACTCTCCAGAGAAATTCTGTGCTTGAAGCTTTATGCCAGGTTGCACTTAAACAAAGCAGTCTTGAGAGAAGACGTGACCCTCATGATGGAGAGCAAGGAGGAGATGTCACCGTTCTTACACAGGCCCAGCCCCAAGACCTGCCATTCAGCCAGGAAAACAGGGCCATCTATGTCTCAGGCTTTTTAGATGATGCTGTGGAGACTACAGAGAAGATAAACTGTCCAAGAACACACAGGGGCGAAAGGGGGACCCACAACCAAAACCAGGCCCCCACACTCTGCCCGTCTCTCCGTGGATCTGGCTCTGCTCTGAACCACATGCAGTCAGCTGACTTCCTCCACTCTTCGCTTTTTAAAGATTTCCAGTCCTTAGGATGTCTCCCCGCAGGGAGTTTGCAGAGTGCAGGGCTTCAATATGCTAGTTCTGAAGCCAGATAGTTGAGCTCAAATCCAGAGCCCATCACACTTTGACATAAGGACACTGAACAAGTTACTGAGCTTCTCCGAGCACTCAGATGTAGCATCTGCAAGACAGGCTATTGGCAGTAACTCTCCAGGATGGTTGTTGTGGGGCAGAACTGTGCTTGGCATGTGAGAATGAAAGAACTAGCACTAGCAATGAAAGAAATGGATGAAAAGGTCAACAAATTGAAGCCACAACAGTATCTTTGGGAGCTTGGCAAGCCACTGAGTGCTATTACTGGTGATGTGACTCTGGGTAGTTCATTTGACCCTCAGATGTCTTAGTGATAAAGTGCTAATCCTATCCTAGCAGGAATGCCATGATTGATGACAGGCCTGGCAGAGGATCTATGAAACAGAAACTTTCTTCCAGCTCTGCATTATCAAAAGCTGGGCAGGCCAGCCAAGCTGGACACTGGTCTGCTTTGTACACCAGTGAGATGCGGAATCTCGGGATAAGCATGACTATATTCCTTGCCTCGTGGTTCTCTTCTCTGGTGAGCCTAATGGCCCCTCTTGCCCCAGGTTTATCTTGCATGGCTCTTGTTCAGAAGGACAAAGTGGAGAGTTAGGAGTTGGCTGTTGTCTGCCTCAGAGCCTGGGATTCATGTGTGTTGAGCAGAGCATGAGCAACAGAATGCCAGTTCTGGGGTGAAGCCCGGACCCCACCCTAATCACATGGAGGTGAAGCTGTGATTTGGGGCCCAACTGAGAAGCTGCCAGGTTCCATTCAACTGGAGACTTGCCTAGGGTTCTTCTGTGTCAGGCAGTGGTGAATCCCTGGTTACCAGGAACCAGAGGGCTGGGGCAAAGGCAGGAAGGTAAACAGGTTGCTCAAACACAGGAAAGTCAGGCTGGGGCCCAGGTGAACCCAGGCTGGGGTAACAGAGAGCAGGGTGCAGAGGAGCTGGCACTAGATCTCAGACCTAAAAATGAATGCAGTTGATCACATTCCCTGAGGGGATGGAGAAGGTCAGGATAGGAAGGAGCAGAGAGGAGTATTCCGAGGAGAGTGTGGTGCTTTGTGGCTCTACTTCCGAGGGATGTCTACCTCCACTGTCCTCAACATCACTTGCTTTATGATTGATAGGAGTCAGGAGACTGGAGCAAGTGGTTTGTGTCTAGAGTGGAAAGTAGTAAGGATACGGATAAATTCCTTGAGGCGTAATAACCAGAGGTCTCCTGGCCTAACCACCTTCCTTTAGGCCCTTCCTGACCAAGTCTGCTACATTGGAACCAAGCTTCTGACATTCACACCTTCTGAGACAAGCCATAGCCCCCCCTGCCTTTCCATGGAGCCAGCAGTCTGTGTCCCTGTGGCATAGGTGCCTCCAGAACCCCTACTGTCCGGAGCCTCTCAGAACTAGTTCCTTCTGGGGACTCACAGCTAGTAACATGCTTGCTGGAGGTCATCGTTGAGTAAATTGTCACATCATGATTCGAGACAAGTGAGTTGTTTAGTTAGTCTTCTTTTAAGGATGGAAACTGGGGCAGCTTTGATTCTCTTCTGCATCCCCCAGTATCAGGATCTGACCTGAGATTCTATATCCTGGATACCCCAGGCAGGTGAGGAGAGGAGCTCTTCCCACAGCTGGTAGGTTTGGGTAACATCATCCTCACATGTACTAAAATTCCCACCTTGCCTGAGCTTCTCAGGGAATCAGCCCTTTCCCCAGACCGCAGGCCCAGAAGCAAATGTTGACACCATGTCCCCTTTCTTGTTCTCCAAGGCTTTTGCTCTTTAGCTTTTTGCTTCCATGGGCTTATAACACTGGCCTCACCAAACCAGATGTAGTGGATCATGCCTGTAATCCCAGCACCTGAGAAGCAGAGGCAGGAGGATTGCTGTGAGTTCAAGGCTGGCCTGGGCTACATAGTTAGTTCAGGATCAACCTGAACTACAAAGCAAGACCCAGTCTCAAAAAAAGAAAACCACTGACTTCACCAAACACCAACTAACTCTAGTGTGATATGTGGCCAGGACTTCCAAGTTCCTTTTGACAAGGTAAACTATGGCTGTCTGCCCAGGGAGGATCCTGCTGGCGAGGGGAAAATGTGTTTTTCAGGTGAAATAGACAAGGTCTGCATTCTGTAGAAACTTAAAGTAAGGGTGGTATTTTGGCCACTGACCTTCTGTTTTCAGTTGTACTTTATGCTCGTTTGAAATGATAAACAATGGCAGAATAAAATCACCATCAAAATCCCCTATAATCTAATAATATGACATTATTAATATTATGATAGTGTTTCCTTCATTCAGTAAATTGGCTTTGTGTTCTTTTTCTACTTGACTGCATTGCGTGCATTTCCCCACATTGCAAAACCACGATGCCCCTCTGTGGCCACAGGATGTCCCCAGAGATATAATCAAATTTACCCTGAACTTGCAGTTATGTGAACTTGCAGTTATGGCTATGTGACTGTCAGGAACTGACCTGGTTCTAGTTTTCTTTTTAATATATTAGTAAATGTTGTACAAAAGTAATTGTTTGAATTTTTTAAAAATTGATTTCACTGATATGTTTTATGTACACAGTATGATCACAATCAACATTGAGAATTTGTACCAGTACCTCATACAACTTAACTCTCATTTAGTGATTATTTGAATTTTAACTTAGCTTCTCAGGAGTGCTTCTCTCAAGACAAAGTCTGTAGGTATTTTGGGGCCTAAGATACATTTACCAAGCACCTTTAAATAGTTTTGATGGCTTACCCCACCCAGCAACGTGATGGGGCTGCCTCTGTCCTCACACACACTTGGGCCCAAGGGTCTGTGCATTCTGCAGATACAGGATTTGGGCTGTATTTTCTGAAGATAGGAGAATTTGGTTCGAATGTTACAATACCCAATGGAAAAGAAAGTCCTGCACTCTAGTACCACCTACAGTTGAAGTCCTTTTACTGAAATAAATCAGTTTGGAATCTGTATAGCCATTAGATTAAAGATATTTATAGAGCTAGAGTATGAAAAGTATATGTAAGCAATCTTTTCAAAAAGACTGAAATTGTGCATGAAAAACTATTCTTTTCCATTGTTGATGCTTTTCAAAGGCATAAAAGTAAAGATTCTTAAAGAACAGCTGCTCTATCTAAAACCAATAATACATTTGTCTCAAGATAAGAAAATTGCCTGGAAATACTCATGTTTATTGGACATAAGAGAGAAGTGTTTCTATAAATCTGAGGGAAAGTACCCTGGTTTGTCGAGTTAATGATTTCCCCCATGGGAGAATTATCTTTCAGAAGAACTGCTCTAAACTTCCAGATGCACCTTTCTGCACATTTCCTGTCAGACACGTTCTGTCTGGGAGCTGAGTATTTTCAGGGTTGAGGGGAAAGTAAGGTAGGGCTGCTGAGCCCATGGGCCCACTAGAGGGCTTGGAACCAGGGTGTGAAGAAGGAGAGGGTCATCACAGGCTTTGAAGAGATGATGCCTAAGCTTAGCAAGGTCAGACTTACTACCACGCACATAGGCCAAGTCCTACTCCCGAGGGGGACATCAACGTGTGAGTAAATAACTCGGGGGAGAGTGGGTGATGGCTGGGCCTGGGGCAGACTCTTCACCAAGGTGAACCAGAGAAGCCTCCTTTACCTCCACCCAGGAGATGACTGAAGGAATTGCAGGGTCAGCCACAAGAGGGGTGGGGATTAGGTTTGAGGCAGAGGGACAGGAAGAGCAGTGAACGGAAGGCTGAGCCAAAGGCAGTGCCACACAAGGACTCATTCCCTCCCATTTTTCCTTTCGTAGTTAATTATCTCCTGTAATAGAATTAAAAGGTAATAAAATGTCGTTGTGAAAATAAAATATGGTAAATGGAAAAGGGTCAGTAATGAAGGAAGAGAAGAGATTCCTTGTATTTTTTAATTGAGTTCAGAGTTTGTATTTTTTTTTTCCTAATGGTGTCCATGTGCAATTGTTTTTAATTGGAAAAGAGAATGCCAAATAATTTAATGCTCAAAATGTATATGCTTGCTATATGTCAGGCACAGAGCTAAGTAGCTGGCATTTATTAGCTCATATAAACCCTATAAATGATTCTGAAATAAGTGTTTGCATCCATAAATTCTGACAGAAAAGGAAATGACTTGTAGAACAAGTAGCAGGACTGATGTCCGTACTCAGGACGGATTCCAAAGCCCTGAGTCCTCATGGTCCTGTAATGTGCCCACTCTGGGGCAGTTGATGAATGTCACCATTCTACAGATAAAGATACTGAGGCTCATCAAGGTTAAGAAACATGCCCAGAGTTAATCAGCTGGCAAGGAAGGGCCAGCTACATAATTCGTGGGTCCTGGGCCAGGGATTTAGCTCAGTGGCACCACAACTACCTTGCAAGCACAAGGGCCTGCATTTGATCCCTGATACTGCCAAAAATAAAAATTAAAAAGTCATGAGCCTCAGTAAATATGGAGATAATATTTCTTTGTTCTGAAATTATTAAGAGTTTGCAATGACAGTGACAGCAGTCCAATAATCCAGGGCCCTTCTCCAATTGTCACAGCAGCTCTGCAAGGTAGATTTAGGTCATCCTCATTTTTCTGTCACCCAGAGAAGCTCAGTAATTTATTCAAGACCACACAGCCAAGAAGCAGCAGAGCAAGAGTTCACATGGAGTCGGTCCAGCTATAGTTAACATTCTTGAATTGAATTGAATTGGTTAACCTGAATATCCCTTTGCATGGTCCTAGCAGAAGCATGACTATGCGTGTGGCAGCCTGACCCAGGCTGGCTGACAGAAGTGCTCTGCAGTGCTGGGTAAACAGTGGTCCCCACTCAGGTGTTGGCTGCCCCTTCCATGCACGTTCTGGTTGCTTAATGCTTTCACCAAACCCTGATTCCTGGCTCTGTCCTGGTCCCGAGTTGAAACCCAAATCTCTTTACCCAGAATTCGCCCTCTAACCTCTGCTGATCACTGCAGTCCACCTGTTATGCCTAACCAACCCAGCCCAACTTGGATGCCCTCAATAGCCAGTGAAGTGGGCATGCTCCCTAATGGACCAAGACACCTCCTTAGCTGTACTCAGCAAAGGGGGATGAGGCTCAGTACCCAGATCAAAGCTGACTATCCCTTAGAGCTGTCAGATGGTTGAAGCCTGCAGGACCTGATTAGAATGTCAGCTGCCCAAGCAGCCCCAGCGCAGGACACCCCTTTCCCATCCGCCACTCTCCAGTACCCCAGTATCCAGCCACCAACCTTATATAAATCCAGTAATTTTTAGAAGCCCTAATACTTCTTCAGCTGCTAAAAGCTGGGGTCAGGCAGAGCACAGTTAAGGAGTGGAGAGTCTCGGCCATGCCAACGTCTTTCCCTTTCATCCTGCTTTATTTCTGACTATGGAACTGGAACAGTGAACCTGAACATCTTGACTTGGGTGAGGCCCCCAAGGCCTGCACTTTCCAGAAGCCTCGGATTAGCTTTTTATCCACCTCTAGACAGCTAATATGAAATTTCTGAGTGGTTAGTATTCTCCCGATAAGAAAACATATGTTCCCTCAAATTTAGCAGGAGCTATAATAAAATCATCACGTTTCTAAATTCTTAATCCACAAAGAAGGAGCTTCAATCCCAATGGAATTCCAGTGTTGGCTTTTTCAGGAGTACTTACAGGGTAGTTTAGGCCTGATTATTAAAACAGCAGGCTGTCTTTTTCCTTTGTGTTCACGGAAGAAAAATGATTGAACCTTGATTCATAAACTAGTCTCTGAACTTTTTATAAATTATGAAGATTTTCTTTGCAAATGGGGTAGTTTAGAGAAACCTGAGAAGCTTATGAAGCAAGAAGTGGGACATTTTTAGCAGCACTAACAACTGAATCCGAGCCCTTTGTGCTGAGCTACATCCTAGCCTATTTCATTGCATCTTATTTTGCTTTGTTTTGTTTTGTTTTAAGAGAGAGTCTTGCTCAGTCACTGAGTTGAAAGGCTGGCCTCAAACTTGTGATACTTCTGTCAAACCTCTAAGGTGCGGGAATTACTCCTGTGCCACTGGGCCCAGCTGGGATGTTCCTTAGCATGGTGAGTGTATCAGTCAGTACTTACTAGAGAAATAGATTTAATACAAGCTATATGAATATATGAGAATTTATGAGATTGGCTTATGATGGCTGACCACAGAGACAGGAGTGAAAGAATACAAAAAGTTTGCCTGTGGACTGAGGGTCCAGAGGATCCAGTTGAAGGCCTGGTACTCCTTACAGTGTCTCCTATGAATGGTCTATGCCAGATGGCTAAAGGGTGGTGCTGGAGGCTGAAGAATCTGTGCTAGAAGCCAGGAGACTGTGTTCAAGGTGAAAATAAAGACTGGAGCCAAAGAAACAGAAGCAGTTCTTCCATGTTTGTCTCCTTTGTATGTCATACCGGTGATGATCCTTGCTAAAGGAGGTTCTTCCACACCCAGAATTACGCTGAGTCAATTGAGTTGGGTGTTTCTTACTCAAGTTGACACAGTCAATTCACCATCACATGTGGCTTCATGGAGAGGTCACAGGCCCTCAGAATGTGTTACCTCCTTTAAGGCTCAAGATAAGCCTGGGAACAGATGAAATTACCTGGAATCTGCACATGAGGTGGTGGAGGGCATGAGATGACAATTGCTTTGCCGAATTTACAAGGCTTCATTTGCATTTGTGAGAGCTCAGATTCAAGTCCAAATTGCTGGAGTCTTAGGTGTCAAAGCAAAGTTCTCATCCCCACAAACTGCACTAAGGCCAGGCAGTGAGGAGGCCAAATACACACCTGATCATCCATCTTTATCAAGATTATGCTTTTTTAAAAGCCAGGGTGAATTGAAAACTTGAAAGAGAGTCTGTGTGAATTATAGTTCTTCTCAGTTCTAAAAAGTCCTTGGGCTGGTGGAGGAGCTTTGGTGTGTCTTTGGCAAGTCACAGTAACTCGGCTGTGTTGTGCAATTGTGGTAGTAACAATCCTTCAAAGGATTAAATAAAACAGTAGAAGTGAAGTACTGCTGTGTTGTAGGTGCTTAGGAATTTCTTGAAATTGTTATTATGTACTAAATGGCATTTTAAAAATAATGTCTCTCTCACACTATATTCTTTATTTTTGGTGCAAAAGTGACTGCGCATTTAATCTCCCCTCCCACAAATTCTGAGTGGTAGGTACAAATTTTACAGAAGAAGAAACTGAGGCTAAAAAATTTGCAAAACATTTCACAATGAGTGTTAAGGCTGAGATTTATATCTCAGTCTGCTGAATTTCAAGGTCATACCTTTGACTGCCATGCTGTCCTACCATCCAGAAAATGAAGAAGAATAGACACGTCATGTGCCAAGGCCCGAATTAGGTGGTCTGACTTTTGTTCTCTTCATCCCCACCCAAATTCCTTCTGGAAAAAATAAATGTTTGTGTACATTTCCTACTTTCTCAAGGACATTGTGCTAAGAAAGCTTCATTGATTTTTTTTTTAACTATATAGAAGCAATTTTGCTAGCATCCCATAACCCTCAAAAACAAGCCGCAAGGGGTCACCAAAACAACTGGAAGCTGTGATGTTCTTAAAGCTCTTCCATGCCTAGTTTCTCCCTGCAGGCCCTATAGCCAGGCATGGCCAGAGCACAGAAACTGCCCAGATTGTGCTGTCTCAGGCTTTCCTGTGATGATTCACTTGCTGGTTCATTTGCATTTTTCTTGAAAGAGATTTAAAATGGAATTTCTCATCAGAAATACCAACCAAAATATATAGATTCAAAAGAGATGATTATAGGGCCTATAGAATAAAGAGAATCAATACCAAGAGTGTCTTGGGTATCTCCAGGACAAGCCCTCCCTAATTTGTGACCAATCAGAACACACTAGGACAGAGTTCTTACTGGTTAGAGAAAGTAAGAGCTAGTTCTAGGGGGCCCACACTGAGGCTCCCCACTGATTAATTTGCAAGACCTTAAAAGGGGAAAGGTCCTAGGTGACCAGGAGAGTAGGCTTGTTCCTTGGTGTTATCTCCTATTATTGGGAAGCACAACACCATACTCAGCTTTGGACCAATTGCCTTGTCCAGAACAAAGGTAATTAAATGTGTTCTATGCTGCTATGAGGGTGGATGGCTCTCTAAACTGAAGATGGGAGATAGAGTCAGTCCTGGAGGAACTCCAAATAGGCCTGGATTCTTTCTGCAGCTCAGGGAGGGCTGTCTGGGCCACAGTCAGTGTGAGGGGGCCAGGGTTCCACAGATCCACCTGCAAGTATCTTCTGCATTCTGATCTTATTGAGGGCTCCAACACACACATCACACTCCCTGTGGTAAAGGAGTTCACAGTTACTGACGGAGACAGGCACGTGGATGGATATTTTATAAGATTTATTCACACTTTCTACTGCAAGCCAGTGAGCCTCTACTTTATACCAGGGAGCATGCAGGATGATGGGGATTCTGAGTCACCCCAAAGCTTGGGTCTAATGCACACTTACCCAGACTGGAGAAATTCTGCATGATGAAGGTGACAAGGGAACAGGTGAGACCAAGCAAACTCTGTGCAGAAGGAGCAACATGATCGAATGCACACAGGCATGAATAATGTCTAAAATGCCACACACTTTGGCCGGATGTGGACAAAAGATGTGGACAACTTCTTGCTGCTTAGCAACTTTCAGATGCTTTCCTGCACTTCAGTGGTTTGTCCTAAGGGTTTAACTTGGGCCCATGGTTTCATCCTACAGGATGTGATGGAAGTCTCAGCTCCTGGGGGCTGTGATCAGATATATTGTCCTTTAATGTGCAGTCACACTGATCCAAACATCTTCCTCTTGTAAGTTCACTGAGGATGAAACTCACAACCATTATCTGTAAACTCTGCTCATGGATTTTCTTTTTATTATTTATTTATTTATTTATTTATTTATTTATTTATTTAAGTGTGTGTGTGTGTGTGTGTGTGTGTGTGTGTGTGTGTGTGAGAGAGAGAGAGAGAGAGAGAGACGGGGTCTCACTTTGTAGTTCAGGCTGGCCCAGAGCTCAGCCTCAAACTCACAACAATCCTCCTGCCTCTGCCTCCCAAGTGTTATAGGCATGAGCCACCCTGCCCAGCACTGTGGTATGTGGTACTGATTGCTGCTGGGTGTGAGTCTCCACGTCCAGTATTGTATGTAGTTAACCAAGGATCAAACCCAGACCCTTGCACTTGCAAGACAGGCACCAGAACCACTGAGTTAAATCCTTGGCCTCAGACTTGCATCTTTGCAGAGCATGAGGGGCCCAGGTTGTCAGGCAGC
The DNA here is from genome assembly GCA_004026965.1 of Petromus typicus. NCBI lineage: Eukaryota > Metazoa > Chordata > Mammalia > Rodentia > Petromuridae > Petromus > Petromus typicus. Next base: position 128,230 of record PVIR01000270.1, read on the forward strand.
ACACATCGCCCATCTCTGAGAATCGCCTCAGTGGCTCTGACTCAGTCATTGCTGCTGTTATGTGTCAGATCCATTCCTGTGCACTCATACTCTTAGCGTTTATCTTAGTTCATTGCACAGTTCTTGTGTGGTGCCATTTTTATTGTGCCTTTATTTCTGTCCTATAGTTTATTCCAATTAATTTTCCACAGTGAAACAGTGCCAAGATCATCAGCCCTACTTCAGCAAGTCAAAGCCCTGTTTGAGCACCCTTGTACCCTGCCTAGGGATCTCATCTCACCCTCAAATGACCACGCTGGCTTCTGTTTTAAATTAAGACATATATGTTCCTCAAAATCATTAAGTGAAGCAAAATGGATATTTTATCCATTTTCAGAACCTTCTTCCACTACTGCACAGCAACATACCAGCTCCACCCTTGCCAGGTCCACTGTCACCAGCAAATATCAGGTCTCTTCAAAGTCCGGCACTGTATTCACTACAACACTTGTGTGAAACTGTACTGATGTTTTCTTTTTCTCCCTTTGGATGAGTCACTGGTGATGCTTTTGAGTAACTCACTGTTCCTTCCACAGCACGTGGTGAAGTAAAACTGGGGAACGTTTGAGATGTGTACTTTTGTGTGTTGTGTACTCCTGTGGGGCTCAGTTCAGCTGGGTGCTGCTTTCTGTATTTGCACAGTCTATCTCAAAGGCAAAGTCTTTTATCATCAAATACAAAATTTCCATAATCTTCAAACTGTTCCTTAATACATTTGTAGAGACAAATAATTTCTTGGAACATATTTCACATTTTTGAAACTGGTGTTCTGGTAGGATGGGCCACATCTGATTTACTTTTCATTATCTCCTTGTTTATCCAGATTGGACCAAGAGGATTGAGTACCAGCCTGGTTCAGGGAGCCTGCCTTTATTCCCCAGCATCCACCTGGAGACGTGCGATGGAGCTGTGTCTTCTCTCCAGGTCACCACAGAGCTGCAGACCAACTACATTGGGAAGGGCTGTGACCGGGAGACATACTCTGAACGATCCCTCCAGAAATTATGTGGTAGGTTTTCCCTGTTCGGATTTGTTGAACTCATTGCTGTTAAATGATACATACTAATGAGTCACTTGTAATTAGACTGGAAAATAACCAGCACTCCTCACTTACATCAGCATATGCAACTCCTTGGTGGACATTTACTTCAGCAAGGAGTCAGATACCCTAGCTTTTGGCATCAGGATTGATTCAGACTCTGCCAACTGTGTGGCCTTGGTCAGGTAAAAAGGTGAAATCTCTGCTCTTCATTGATAAATGGGGAATTAAACAGCACAACATGTTGAAAAAAAAAAAAAACAACCCACCTAGCACAGAGCCAAAAGACCAGCGAGATCCCTTTTGCTCTACTGTAGAGAACCTGAACCTGAGCAGGCCCAGAATGAAACTCACAACCATTATCTGCAAACTCTGCTCATGGATTTTCTTTTTATTTAATTTAATTTAATTTATTTATTTGTTTATTTATTTGTGAGACAGGGTCTCACTTTGTAGTTCAGGCTGGCCCTGAGCTCCGCCTGAGTGCTATCAGGTACTTGGGGAGGGGCTTAGTCTCCACTCCATCTGACCAGGTATGCAATTTCCAAGGTACACTGCAAAAACAAAAAGTTGGACTCTTATTCAAAACTTATTAAGAATTTGGTTACAGTAAAGTATTAATAATGAAGAATGCTATGAAAGATGAGTGTGGAGAAAGCCTAGTTTTACTTAAAGCCTATTGAATCTCTTAGTGTGTGTTTCATGATTGAGCCCCCCATCTCTACCATGGGCGGGATGCTATTCATTCTGTTCTAGACAAGGAAACTTTGGAGGCCAGAGTGTGAAATAACTTGCTTATGCCCACACAGATAGAGAATGACAGAACCCCTTCATCCCAACCCATATAAAGCTTGCTCCCTCCTTTTTTGTCTTCAAGAATATTAAGGAATTCATATTTAACTCCCCGTCGATGCCACAGGAGCTCAGTGTAGGTCTTGCTCCCATGCTGGAACTGTACTTGGAAAGTAACTGTACCTCCTAAAGAGGAAAAGGAAGCTCCTAAATGTGTGATAGGTCTTGCTGTCCCTGGAAAGAGCCCACCCCTACTATCTTGGGGATAGTGTGCTCCCTCCCTTATCCACACTGCTTTTGCACAAATAATAATATAAACATTTCAAAACCAAAATAAACCCTGTTTGGGTGTCACTGCATCCCATTCACCGTGTCACCAGCTGGCAGGAAAGTCTGTGAGGATGCAGACCCCTCAGGGAGGAGGTGGCTGGAGAAAATGCCAAAACTTCAGTACTCTGAAAACTACTCTACAAAAAATGGATACAAGATAGCTGTAATATTCAGAAAACTGCCTCCAGTTCTCCCCTTCCCTCTGCATGCACAGCAGCTATCTGAGATGATCTCTTCCTTTGAATGAATATCCATTTCATTTCCCATATAGCATATTTCCCTGGTTTATAAGTCAACCCAATCCCCTGCTACGGTGAGTTAGTCACCTACTGAATTCCTCCAGATTAAAAGGAGGTGATAGACCCAGCCTGTTAAAGATCAGGTGGGCCCAGAGGTACTAGCTAGTGATATGACTTTGAATGTTTCTGAGGAGAGATGGGAGATAGGGTGGATAGGAAGCATGTTCTAAAGGGAAATGCTTCCGAGCAAAGTTGTGTGTGGTGTTTTAACAGAGCACACTCCACCTGGCTGCCAGACCTTGCAGACAGCAGGCCAACTCAGCCGGGAAGGCTGCCATTTGAGTAAGAAAAAATCTAGTTTCTCTCTGATGACCTTCCCAGTAGCAGAGCTCACCACATTTCTAGGAACCCTGTCCCAGTAGCCCTAGTGGCCAAGCCATTGAGCCTCATGTCCAAAGCACGACTCTTGATTTGCACTGGTGAGAGTCCTATGGGAAATGCATAGAAGCCAAGGAGGAAACCTAAGGGCTCAGATTCTTTCCAAACTCTAAAGGAAATTCAGGCTGGATGGCTCCAAAATGAAGGCTGGGTCACAAATCCTGACACCTGTGGGCACTGTGGGTTTTGAAGAAAAGCTTCTTGTGTTTTTAGGGGTGAAGGAAAGCTTCTTGCTATGCTTCCTGACCAGAGCAGCCACGGCACTGTAAGCCTCAGCATTCATGCATTTTTTATCCTATAAATCTTTATTGACTTTTGATGGAAACTGGGAGACCAATTAGGAAGTTATTGCCGTAGTCTAAGCAAGAGATAATGAGTTCTGAACCAGGGGAGTGGCAGGAGGGATGAATTTAAGACAGATTTAAGAGGCAAAAATCAGCAAAGTGTAATGATTGATTAGCTGTCAAGAGTGAGAAAGAAGGAACCTAAGCAGATTCTAGTTAAGCATCTACCTGGATGAGGGGCTGCCAACCAAAACTAGAAATGCAGAGACACGAGCAGATATAGGGCACAGTTATGACTGTCACCTGTGGAATACACAGGTGTGAGTGCTGAAGTGCACCCTGCCTCTTAACCCTCCTAATGAGCTGTCTCCTCCCCACACCTGCAACTAGTCTTATGGCCTGATTTCTCCTCTGCTTTGGGGCCTCTGCTTGGTTTGTTCTCATTCCCAAGTTTTTTATCCTGTTTTCCACCACAAGATGCTCTCTTCTCTTCCCCTCTCATCTCCCCTCCCATGCCCTCCCTTTCCCTCCCCTCCCCTCCCCTCCCCTCCCCTTCTCTCCTCTCCCCTCCTCCCAAGTCCTTCCCTGTAATCACTGGTCCCCTGTTCTGTATATACCAGGGGTCTATCCTGTGCAGTTCTGTGGTGGCTGCAGTTCTGGAGCTTTCTCTGGGATGCTGCCACTGTTTAATAGCCTGGTCACTGCCTGCAGATTCCTCCTGTGATGGAGTTGACTCTTGAGAGGCAGTGAGAGAACCAACCCTGTTTAAGAGGGAGCAGACAATAGACCTACCATGAGGAAGGCTGAGCAGATGCAGTAACTTTGAAATGGCTTATTTGCCATGGTTTCTGCACATGAGAAACACTGCTTACTGGGATTAACACTTAGAGTCACTTCCATTTGGCTGTAGACAAAGGCAATGGAGAACCCTGAACGTGTGTCTCCCTCTGGACGAAGTATAACCTAAGATTGTTCTCATTGTCCCAATTTTATATAAATCCAGTCTTCTTGGAAAAGTTGAGCAACTACTTATCACTTATTTCAAATTCAGGGATATAGATAGACAACCTTCTATCACAGAAGCAGGCTTTCCAAAATGGAAAAGTGTCACGGTACTATACAAACGGTGAAAAGCTTGAACAAGCCCTCAGGAATAGCTGTCAGCCAAATTAAACTTGACATGAACAACCACCCAAGTAAAGGTCCACTTCAATGACCCTACATCACTGTACATTATAGGAGATAGAAAAGTACCTTGTAATGCATATGCCCTTTGTAGAGCCAAAGTCAGAGGCTGCTTCTCCAGAGACCACAGGCCTCCTGGCAGGTGGCTACTACCTCCTACACAGTGCCAGGGGCAGCTGTTCTGTTTGCTAGCAAAGACTCCCAGGAAAAGTTCTGTTGAAGAAAATACTACAAAGTATGCAGATGTTATTAAAACTCAGTGATTCAGACCTCAAAGAAATATGACTGACCAGACCTTAAATTGAGAGTGACTAGATTTACACACTTTTTTGCCTGGAGGTATTCATAGAGGACACATTCATTCATTCAATCATGTATCTTTTATTTCAATAACTATTGGTTGTCTATTCAAATGCTAAACTAACTCTTGAAATAATAAAGAGATTAATAAAGTTCAGTCTCCTAGGGAAGACAGAGGTTTTAGAAAACAGTTTTAGTAAAATACTTTTTAGGAGCTATGAAAGTCTATAGTTTTCTAGTACAAGTTAAGTTCAAGCTTAAAAGAACTTGCTTTCACTAAGAATCCCTATCAGAGGCTTTGATGACCTCAGAATAGCAAAACTCCAAGAGGCTATCATGAGTGTCTCCAAGATACTGATAAAGTCCTGGAGCTTCTAAGGGTAGGATATTAGCCCCTGGTCATGGCCACTGCTTCCATGGCCAGAGCTGAAGGAAAACAAGGAACACAGGCTGGGACTCAGTCCAAGTCACGAGTGTTCCACACTCATGAATGACGATCGTAATAAGTGGGCCCCTTTCTGGATATACTTATTTCTTGGAGATCACTTGGCAATGACCACACTACATACCCTTGCCTTTTAGTAAAAAGAATTCTGCTGCAGTGGCCTTGACCAAGCTGGTCAGCAACTGAGTAAGTATCTACAATCCTACCCTAAGTCTCTTTGGTCACCTTTCATCCAAAGCCTAACTTTCTTCACCTAGAAATTCAAATTTCTGGTTCCAAGACATCAAGAGAATCCCTCTTATTTAGGATTGTATAGGTGGAGTAATAGTAACTGTAAGTCCAACAGTTTGTGAACTCTTGAAAAGGTATCAGGAAATCCTTATTGCTAATGTTTCTGGAATGCAGGTAGAGAGATGAGAATTGTAGGTGCTGTATCAGTGACTTACATGAATTATCAATCAGGATGAGAAAGCTGATGGTGTAGAAACAAATTCTCTTATAACCTCATTGACTTAAAGCAATAAATGTGTATCATTCCTACTGCATGTCCTTCTTGGATCGTCTGTGGCTCTGCTCCATGTTGGCTCCCCATGAGGAGCCAGGCTAATGGGGCAGCCTCTATCTAGAACACTCGGGCAAAGGGAAGAGACACATGATCAGCCATGGACCAGCTACTCCAGCCTCTGCCCTGATATGAGACATCACTCACACTCACATATTTTCAGCCACATGGCTGGAGAATTATGGTGTGAACAGACAACCTCTTCCATCTCACAGGACTGGTAGTCCATCAGACATTTGTAGATGCCTTTCTTGGCTTTCCCCTACCACTGAAATGCTGTACCCACTGTGCTGCTCCTTCTGGGTCCCCCCAAGTTGAGCCACTTCTATGTGGATTATAGCTGCCTTTACATAGCAATTCCTGGTGAAGCTCAGACATTATATAAACATTTATTGAAATAATATAGAAATTATATTGCATGGCTGCCATACTCACCCTAGAACACTGTAGATTTAATGCAGGGAAGGAACACTGTCGACTGTCAGCTGAGTTATTCTTCAATTACTCTGGTTCCCGTCTTTGAGACCCTCCCATTTATGGCCATCCCTGCAGATGTCCTGTGATGGATCCAGAGGGCTCTGTGTCAGTCATTCTGCCGTAGGCCTGACTTGAGATCCTAAGGATACCATCTGCCCTCACCAAGATCAAATAACCCAGCGCAGACTGTAAACCCACAAACTAAGTTCAGACAACAGCTACCATCCCCAGGATCTACACACCCGAAATGTGTCATGGAACCTGCCTCCTTTCACTGTGTGTTTCTCCTTTACGGCTCAGAGCAACTCCCCCACCTTAGCAGGGCCAAGGGACCCAAAATCAGAATCCTCCCTCTGGTTCAAAGCTATCAGGGCTCCAGCTGCTGCTGTTATGCACCAGGGACTGGCACAGAGGATTCCTAAGATCATCCTAAATACACCCTGCTGTGCAGCTGATGCCATACCATCTCTGCAAGTGATGCGTCCTGTTTACCCTCTTCTTTCCTGAGAGATCCCTTGGGGAGAAGAGACAGAACTCTGGGAGAAAATAAATCTTTCTCAGTTTGTTTAAGTGTACAGAGAAATGAAATACAATCTGTTAAGTTTGTGGAGTACACACCATCTGGCTAAATGCAGCCCCATGCTTTCTGGCAGACAACATTGGTGGACTAGGGAGGGTGACCTGTCACTCCCCATTCTCGGGGATGATGAGGGACACATCAGTGGCCTTGAGGGGCACATGATATCTTCAGCATGAGAGCAGCCAACTGTCTGTGGAGGTGCCAGCCCGGGCACTGGGCTTTGTTTGGCAGGTCAGCTGATTGTATGCTAGTGTGTGGTACAAAGAGCTTGAGTCTGGGAGCAGCACCTGCCCCTAGCTCATGATGTAGGTCTACAGTCTCCATCCAGCAATGTCCCCTTCTCTAGACCTCAGTTTTTATGTTTACAAAATGCACAGGAAACTATAAGATAAGTGTTTACTCCACTAACTGAGGCGGGTCAGTGTGCAGCCTGGATATGACCCTGTACCTACTCAGCCTGGGATTTCTCATCCATAAACCAGAATCTTAAAAGTACTCACCATTCAAACAAGCAACTGGGAAAGAGCATGGAAAGAACCTACTGAATTCAGAGCTGCCATCTACTCAGTGTCCAGTAAATAGTTTCTAGAATAATAGTTAAAATTATAAAATGGTAAAAAGTACAGCTCTGTATTCATAGGATATCCCTGGCTGAATTATTTTGTAACCAGTTTTCCCTCCCAACCTTCCTTCCCAACTCTCCTACCATCCTACACTAGGCCTTAGTCTATACCTCTCTCTCTTTTTATCCAAACCTTTCACAGAGGACAATTTTTGATCATTTCACTCGCTACTCTAAAATGTTAACTGCATTGTGAATTCTACAGGCACAACAAAGTCCTTAGCCAAAGAAGGATGCTTACATGGTGGAGTTTTATTTCTTGCCATGCCCTCTTCCGGGCACCTTGTGTGGAGTCCTGGCTGCTGTGATGGTAGAGCGGGCCTCAGCAGATGCCACCACGTGTTCGCCTTTGTCCTGGTTTCTGCTAAACATTTTAACACTTCTGGCTTGAACTAGAGATCAGCAGCCCTGAATGGGCAACCTGCATCCCTATGCTTACCCCAGACATCAGAAACCAACACACCCTCTTGGTGTCCTAGTCACTGGCTGTCTTCATAATGGACAATCCTTCCATCAGGCTCAGTGTATTAGTGGGTCAAAGAATCTTTTGTCATGTTATATTACATATCAGCCGTATTATATGGATGCTAGAGAAACAGACTTTTCCCATAGTGCCCTATTTCTCCCTTTCCCAGGTCACTCCCAAGTTTCTCCTTGATACTATCTTGAACAGAGCTTTACTACATATACTACAGAGGGCACTAACAGAGGTGGGCAAAGGGTGCTTGTCATTAAATGTGTGGCGTGTAGAAGGAAGTGTGATGAGAGGTGTGGGAATGGACTAGAGGCCTGGGGACAGATCTGAGCACATGGAACATAGCCAAAGCATCAGATGGGGCACCTCAGTGGAGGAAAGGAGGTCACAAACAGGAACTGAGTGTGTGCCACATGACAGGTGGAGGACCAGGAAAATAACATATAATGATGCAATCATTCCTGTCCACATCTCCCTAGGTAAGCATGACCTGAGAGAGCTACTTCTCCTACCTTCTCAACATAGCAGGTCTACAGGCTACTTTCACCATGAATTTCTCAGTGCTACACAGAGAATCTGGGCTCCAAGGAGATATATTTTTCATATAGCATAACCTTCCACAGCAGACCACTGGGTATCAACCTAATGATCTCTTCCAAGGCTGGAGGAAAAGCTGGATGGGTAGAACATTTTAAAGAAATATAATATGTTGGATTCCAATATGTACCTTCTGTAAGAGCTGTTGAGGGTCATCTTAACTGTAGGAGATTTGTGGTGGCTGTCCTGGAAACTCAAATCCTAGGTGAAATGAGGCTCTGCCATATTGTTAAAAATCAAATGATCCTAACAAGCAGCATATCATACATAAAACCCTCATTAGTCCTATCAGTTATGCCCACACACCAGCCCCCAGCATACCCTAGACTCTCCAGGGTTATTAGCTGATCATAGCAGCAGACTCCCATTTTCTTCCCTGAATGGCTTAGCTGAGCCACTGAGATCCCTGATCTGCAGGGATCAGGATCGAGAGCTCTGCCTTGCAGCCTCTACAGAGGATGGCAGGGCTTGAGTATCTTCCCAGCAGGTCAGTCCAGGCCTCTCTTCCATGCCGGCTGCTCCCTCTCACCCCAACCTGCCCTCCTGAGAGCTTCCCCAGGCTGCTCCCCCAGTAAGCATCTAATCAACCACTCTTACTGATTCAGGATAAGTCCCTGTGCCTTACTCTGCAAAATAACAGTGATACCAGAAATAATACTGTTGAGGGTTGGAGATTTAGCTCAGTGGTTCCAGCACCTGCCCTGCAAGTGCAAGGTCCCAAATTCAATCCCCTGTAACCACATACTACAATGCCAGGCGTGGTAACTAACACCCACCAGCAGTCAGTATCACACACCATAGTTCTGGGTGTAATAGCTCACACTGTAATCCCAGCACTCAGGAGGCAGAGGCAAGAGGATTACTGTGAGTTCAAGGCTGATTTAGGCTAAATAGTAAACTCAGGGCCAACTTGAACATCAAGACCTTGTCTCAATGTAATAATAATAATAATAATAATAATAATAATAATAACAACAACAACAACACTGTTGACGATAAAGTTAGAACAAACACAAGTGAACACTTGCTTTGTGGTAGGCATGCTGCTGCAGCCTGACATGTATTATCATTTAGCCCCAGACACCAGGGAGAGGAAACAAGAGTTGTAGGGTTACAAAGCTAGCAGGCCATTTGCCAGCATCAAATTCAAGTGTTGCTGGCTTCAGAGTTTGTATTCTTCACCCTGTACCATTTGGCCTCATCAGGAGTTACACAAAAGTATGGCTGCAAAGTGGAGCACACTCTTTCCTATTAGATCAGGACCTAGAACTTTGCCCACTCACAGCCTTGCTAAAGTAAATCAACATGTCGGTGCTGAGTTTCTGCAGATCAAGGACTGTGTCTGATTTCTAGTCATGTGACCAGCACATAGCTGGGGTATACGCATATGCTCAGTGCCTGCTAACAACTTGAAAGGTTAATGAATGCGTAAGTACATGTATGAATCCATCCAGCTCCTCAAACCCTAGGAACTTTCTTGCAAAAGTGGGCTTCTGAAATGAACAGACATTTTTCAGAGGAAGAAATAAAAGCAGCTAAGAAGCATATGAAGAGATGTTCACCATCACTAGTCATTCTAAAAGATGCAAATGAAAACACATTAAGATTTCATTTCACTCCACAAAGAATGGCTGGTATCTCAGAATTAGTCAGCAACAAATGTTGGCAAGGCTGCGGAGAAGAAGGAACCCTTCTCCACTGTTGGTGGGAATGTAGACTCTATAACCCCTGTGGAGATCAGTGTGGAGATTCCTCAAAAAACTAGTTAGAGGTGCCATTTGACCTGCCCCCATGTTTATAGCAGCTCAGTTTGTGATTGCTAAATCTTGGAAACAATCCAAATGTCCATCAACTGTAGACTGGATAAAAAAGCTGTAGTTCTTCTACAGTATGAAGTATTATTACTCTGCCATAAAAAAAAATGATGTTTGAATCATTTATACTTAAATGGACATACCTTGAGGACATCCTCATAAATGAAAATAAATAGGTCACAGATGTGTAATATCATATTTTTCCCTGGTATGAGAAAATAATAATGCATATGTGGTCTAGAATGTATGTTATATATTGTGAAACAGAAAATACTCAAAGTGAAATGGAGTAAAGGTGGAAAATAATGTGATTATAACAAGAAAGGAAACAAAGTTTATGTATATAGGGGGTGGGGGGTAGGATGGTTAGGGCTATGGGAAAATATGAGAATTGAGTTGTGTCATATACTGGTACAAATTCTCATTGTTGAGTGCAATCATGGCATGTTTATGTAATGTACCAATAAAGGTTTCAATTTTTAAAAGTCTCTAGGGTATTAACCCTCTAAACTAATCCAACATGACTTCCTTATATAATAGCTGGTCATGCCCCAACTTGCCACATGCATTATTTTTATTTGTAAGTTACCAGCAGCTCAGGGTCGAATGGTGTTTGCCACCTCTTTTCCCAACCATCTAGATCAGAGGAATAAGTGTTTTCTGTTCTTGCCCCTTTAGGAGCCTCCTCTGGTATCATCGACCTCTTGCCATCCCCCAGCGCTGCCACCAACTGGACTTCAGGACTGCTGGTGGACAGCAGTGAGATGATCTTTAAGTTTGATGGCAGACAAGGTGCCAAGATCCCAGATGGTATTGTGCCCAAGAACCTGACAGACCAGTTCACCATCACCATGTGGATGAAACATGGCCCCAGCCCCGGTGTGAGGGCTGAGAAGGAAACCATCCTCTGCAATTCAGACAAAACTGGTGAGTCTCTAGCATAGCTCCCATGTCCCAACTGTTTGCTCAGAGGAGAGGTGGGGCAGATAGGATTGTGCGGAGGGGGGAATATATTCTCATCTCTGGTTTACCAGCTTCTGATTTAGTGGGTTTGTGGTAAAACAGGAGCAGGAAAGAAGGGAAGTACAAGTATAAATGCAAGATATGGAATCAGGGCCTTCAAACTGGCCTTCTAAGAACTGTAGCATCGCCAAAAGTACCTCAAGTCTACTCTAGATGAACCAGGAGTGGAAGAGGAATCTTCACCTATACTGCAGCAAAGAAACTCCACCTTTAATAGGCAACAGAGAGATTTCCAAAAGACTTCTTGAAATAAGAGTCCTGCTGTCTTAGAATCATAGTTTGAATATCACCGCCATATGTTGTAGGGATACTTGATGGTTCTTTGGCATTTTCAGCATGTTAATCCTCGGTCAGACAGTTCTCACTGTGTGTCTTTCCTTTATGGCTCAGAGAAACTCCCTGACCTTGGCAGGGCCAAGGGACACGCCTTTGGCAAGTTGTTTCACCTCTCTGAGCTTCACTTTGCTAGTTTGTAAAATAGGTATTATGGTATTATCTTCCTAGTTGTAATACCAGGATCTCAGCAGAAAAGTGAAATATTGAAAGCAGTTAGGAAAAAAAAACTCATATACAAAGCAAAGCCCATCAGAATTACAGAAGACTTTTCAATACAAACCCTCAAATCAACGAGAGCCTGGAGTGAAGTATTTCATGCCCTAAAAGAAAACAACCTCCAACTTAAACTGATGTATCCTGCAAAACTATCCTTCAAAGTCAGTGGGGAAATAAGATACTTCCACAACAAAGAATACCTGAGAAACTTCATGAATACCAAACCTGTGTTACAAAATATTCTAAACAACATCCTAGGAAAAGACAGTAAGTGTCACGACTCCAGGAGGCCTAACAAAATGAAGCCATTAGGCAAGACAAGAAATTAAATGGTAGGGGGGACAATTTTTAAAATAATAATAAAAGTGCCAACTATAGTAAAATGCCATAACAAGTATAAGTCAACACATGTCAGTAGTAACCATCAATGGCCTCAATTCACCAATTAAAGGAAATGTCAGAATGGATCAAGAAGCAAGATCCAACAGTATATTATATTCAAGAAATACTTAATTCAAGAAGAAATCCATAGACTGAAAGTAAAGGGATGGAAAACAATTCTCTATATGACAGAAAAATCACAAAAAAGCAGGAATGACTATCTTTTTAGATTTTTTGAGACAGGGTCTCACTTTGTACTTCAGGCTGGCCCTGAGCTCAGCCTCCAACTCACATCACAGCAATCCTCCTGCCTCTGCCTCCCGAGTGCTGGGATTACAGGCGTGAGCCATTACACCCGGCACTGTGGTATGTGGTACTGGTTGCTGCTGGGTGTGAGTCTCCACGCCCAGTATGGTACATGGTTACCGGGGATCGAACCCGGGTCCTTGAGCTTGCAAGACAGGTGCCGGAACCACTGAGCTAACTCCCCGGCCCAGGAATGGCTATCTTATTTACACACAGAGTAGATTTCAAACCAAAACTAATTATGAGGGACAAAGAAAGTCACTACATTCTCATAGAGGGATCAATCCATGAGGAAGAGATGACAACCACAAATATATATCCACTGAATGCTAGAGCACCTAACAATATTAAAAATATATATATTAATGCACACAAAAAGCCAAATAAGCACTAATACAATAGTAGTGGAGGACCTCAACACCCCATTATCACAAACAGATCAACTAGAAAAAAAAATCAGTAATGAAATACTGGACTAAATTAAACTTTTGAACAAATGGACTTAATAGATATCTACAGAGTATTTCACCCCAGAAAGTCAGAGTGCATATACTTCTCACCTGCATATTCTTCTCAGCTTGTTAGTCCCAAAAATAGACCACATGTTAGTTCACAGAACATGTTTAAGTAAATGCAAAGGAATTGAAGTTATCCCTCAGATACTATCAGAGGATTAAGTGATTTAATACATATGAAGTGCCTGAGACAGTGCCTGGCACATTGAACATGTGATTGATGTCTGTTATTACTATTCTAAATAGTTTCTCACACCTTTGAAAACCATTTTTTAAAAATATTATTTTCTTTGCCATTTTAAAAATTTGAGAACATCCTTAAGAGGTCAAGTAATACGTCCCAAATATCTATACACGCAGTAGGGATCAGAACTGAAGCGTCTGTTTAGCTCTAGCCCTATGCTCTTATCACTACACCCTTACATCATGCAGACACATACACTCACACAAACAGAAATATTCTGAAATCTTATGGAAAATTGCAGCTCTGTATTTAATTATAATTCACAGTCTCCCATGTCAAATACAATTTTAAATAATTAATTAAAATACCTAAAATAAATAACAATCACTTATTCTTCACAGATGATGCTATGGAAGGATGCCTAAGAGCTCAGCCTCTGCTCTCAGACAGCCGAAGTTCATAGCTCAGCTACACCCCCTCTTAAGGTACAGCCTGGGAGGAACTGCCAGTCTCTCTGTGCTTCAGTTTCTCTATATGTAAAACATGGAAAATAAACACAAAATAAGGTATAAAATCCCTCAAAAGTGCCAGATTTTAGCACTTTATTAATTAGTCTCCTACTAAAAGTATCATTTATTATTTCTAGTTCTAGTTTTATTCTACCCTTGGTACTATAAGAACCACTAAAGTTCTCTATTTCAACTGATCTTTACAATAAATCATGTATTTTCTCGAAGAACTGAGCCACAGTTGCCTGGCTTTGTCCTAGTCACACGTCTGAGTTGGTGCCAACATGTTGATGCCAACATTTTCTCTGGGACCTTCATGCGGGAAGGACCCCACAGACTGCCTGCAGTGGCACTGAGGCTGGGACCAGACTTCTCTGTCGTGGCCCCAGAGGCACCTGTGGTAAAGGGCCATCATGGCTCCAAGGCCAGAATCACAATGAGCAGCAGCTCAACCCTGTGTAGACGGATGAGAAGTTGTGGTCAGTGGCCTGCAACAGTCCTGAAATGTATCAAGTAGCCCTGGCAGACACAGCAGACAGATACAAATGTTCCTGCTCACAAGGAAACATGGAAAGTTGAATAATAGGCTCAAGATAACACCACTGATTATCTAGAACAGTAGGCTTAGACCTAGGACCTCTTATCACAAGCTCCAGGGCCAGACTATTTTCAAAGGTCTGGCTCAAATAAACGAATGCATTTGTAAGACTATGTAGATGCCAGGACCCCACCCTAGGTCCTTAAATCAGATTTCAGGGGCACTACAAGCAGTCACAGCTGAACACTCTTCTCTGGACAACCATACCTCCTGTCATCACTGAAACCCAGCTAAGGCACTGAGGGCCCCAGACCGGGAAGACCGGGGGCTCTGAAGCTCAGGCCATGGAGAAAATCACAGTTCACTCAAGAATGGCACACAAAAGATGGAAATATTTTTTTGAAATTCTCTGACTTTAAAAAAACGGTTGTAACTGCATCCTTATCCCAAATAAAAATGAAACTTTAGGAATAAATTGAAGCCTGCTCAGGATTTGTTTTATACCAGAAAGGTTTTTCAGTTGTAAAGAAAATGTATATTTATAGCAAGAATACAAAAACACAGAAATGTATAAAAATACAAAATCCAACAAAAATCTGAACATTGGAGATCTCATTTGATAACAGTGCATTTCATTACAATATTATTTCATGTCTGTGTATAGTAGAACATTCTCATAATTTGAATCTATTTTATAATACCTGTGATCTGTTTCCTTTATATACCTTTATCCAGATCATTTCTCTATGAGATAAGACATTCTTTAAAATATGAATTTTATGGCAGTTTAAAACTCTGCCATGTGGACCTATAATACTCCATTTAACTTGCTGTTTTTTGTTGGATGTTTAAATTGTCTCCTTTTAACTGTAAATGAAATACTTACTAATGCTGTAGTGAATATTCTAGTATGTAATTTTTGGATACTTCTAATTATTTCCTGACTGGCAGTTGAATTATTAAATCAAAGAATATAAATATTAAGAAAGCTATTAAGGTGAAGTGTTGGGTTGTTCTTCAGGAAAAACCACATTAATTTCTCTTTGGTAAAAATAAAACTCATTAGTTTTCATCCATCACAAAGTAATTTATAAAGAGTTGGATACAGAATTGATTAGTCAGCAGTGGATTATTGCAACAGAGAGAAACAGAGGAAAAGAAAGTCACTCTCCCTACTACCAGCAAAGTCTGAGTGGCCGAGACTCATCCAGGTGCCCCAGTGCCTGCCTAGTGGCCCTGAGTGGATGTGTAAGGCGAGGAAGTTCCACTTTGCCCAGATATTCTGAGATCAAGAATCCACGAAGCCTTCACTGCCATCATTCTCAGCCACTGGACCAAAAGTTACAATTCAGTCCAGCAGGGTTTTATTGGTCAGAACAGCAGTGGCACAGTTTACAGCTAAGCATCTTCCACTTGCTCAAATTTGGTGACATCACCTCAGCTACCTGTGAGAGGCTGCGAAATGCTTTTAGTGTATGTCTGAGAACAAAGGCAGCTTGCTAAGAAAATGCATAGCAATTCGTGAGACATCTGTGCCTACTCATCAGCCCTTACCTCTCCATTGCCTCTGCAACCATTGCTCCCTCCTGCTGCCTTTCCTGATCTTTTCTTAGTCTGTTCCCTCTCCGCAATCCCTGCTGCCCGCACATCTGCTCCTCACACCAGAGTTTCCGCTCCACTCAGGCAGCCCTCTCTTGCTCTCTCTGAGTCCAATGAAAGACAATGGATGATAAATGGCTACAAACAGTGCTCGTCACCTCCATACTGGGCTTTTATGTTTTGTTTAGTTTGTTTTGAGACAGCGTCTGTCTTTGTAGTTCAAGCTGGCCCTGAGCTCAGCCTCCAACTCACATCACAGCAATCCTTCTGCCTCTGCCTCCTGAATGCTGGG
Source organism: Petromus typicus (assembly GCA_004026965.1). NCBI lineage: Eukaryota > Metazoa > Chordata > Mammalia > Rodentia > Petromuridae > Petromus > Petromus typicus. The sequence continues at coordinate 144,347 of PVIR01000270.1, forward strand.
ATTAAAGGCATGAGCCACCACGCCCAGCACTGTGGTACGTGGTACTACTGCTGCTGGGCATGAGTCTCCACACCCAGTATTGTTGTATATGATTACTGGGAATTGAACCCTGGCCTTTGAGCTTGCAAGATAGGCACCAGAACCACTGAGCTAAATCCCCAACCCCTACTGGGCTTTTGAAAGGAGAGACCAACCTGGGGCCGGGGATTTAGCTCAGTGGTTCCAGCACCTGTCTTGCAAGCTCAAGGACCCGAGTTCGATCCCCGGTAACCACATACTATACTGGGTGTGGAGACTCACGCCCAGCAGCAACCAGTACCACATACCACAATGCCGGACATGGTGGCTCACGTCTGTAATTCCAGCACTCGGGAGGCAGAGGCAGGAGGATTGCTGTGATGTGAGTTGGAGGCTGAGCTCAGGGCCAGCCTGAAGTACAAAGCGAGACCCTGTCTCAAAAAACCTAAAAAAAAAAAAGGAGAGACCAACCTGATCCAACAAGTACCAAGTAAAATGGCAGCGCTTTTGGTCTGGTGGAAAGTGCTAGGATGATGCTGTGTTTGCCGGGAAAGGAAAGGGTGCAGCCAGTGACCAGAAAACCACCCAGAAGGATTGAGCTTGCTATGGAGAGGGATAAGAGCTCACTCTGGGTGCCTGTTAGCTGAGCTACTGATGCGTCTTGGTGTGTGTGTGTGTGTGTGTGTGTGTGTGTGTGTGTGTGTGTGTGTGTGTGTGTGTGTTGACCCCAGGATTCTAGACCAATAAAAGCAGGTAGAGAGAAATCTCCCAGGCTAGAAGATGCTTTGGCAGAGGGCCATCTGTTCCTTCATTTCTTCGTAGTTCACTTCCTCACTCCCAAACTCTCCCAAATGCAAGTAAAACTAATAAAGGCAAAAATTCTTTCTTTCCACATTTTCTTTAGAGATGTTAACAGAAATTAGAGAAAATCAGATAAACAATTACAAGAGAGAGAAGACAGTTTTAATAGATTCCTTATAGCCACATCAGAATATTTTACCCAGCCAGAGGCCAACAGTGGTCACTGAAACAGTGGCCAGTCCAGGCTCGCCATTCTTGGGAGCTAACCGTCCTCTTTCCTGCCCTTCTTGGGTTACATACTGACAACTGTCATGTGCACATGAACACAGGATCTGATGCTGTCCGCCATGTTGCTGAGGTCACAAGGCAGAGTAATGGTCTTTATAATACTAACAGTCACTGAGCATCTGTTCTGGGCAGATGCTTTACCTGCATTTCCTCACTGCTGCACAGACTGCTCCACTGGTACAGCCACCAGAGCTGAATGCTCCGGGCACACCCTCGACACACACCCATGAGAACTGTGGATGTAATCCAGATACTTCACATGTCACTGCCGAGTGCGACGCAGGGAGCCCTGGGGTCAGCAGACGTTTCCCATTACAAGGAATGGGAATTCCAGATTAAACTGATATCAGAAAACTGAAAAATCAAGACAATGCAGGGAATGCGGGGCTCTTGTAGCTGAACACATCCAGAGTTGTCATGGCTTCCTAAAGCCATCCTAAAGCTAAGTAGTGGTAAAGGCCTAGCTCCTTTTCTCTGCCATTCCTCAGATTTGTACCTGTATCAATTTTATGTTGGCAAATATGGTTGCAGATACTCCAAACCTCTCAGTTATACACTACAACTTGTACAGTATATATACAAAAAAGTCACACATGGATAGGTACACAACATATATATACTTATGCACATTTAATATAATTTATGCGTACAACTCATATGACAAGGGTAAGGTACAGAGAGGACATATAGGGAACAATAAACAATATCCTCTTCCTCGGCTACCCCAGGATAGCCTAGCCTCACTGTCATGGTACATTTAAGGAAACTGAGGCTTTGAAAATGTGGATGACTATCTCAAAATCACCCCATCGTACAGCTTCATCCTAAGTTTGTCTAAATCTAGCACCATGCTCTTTCTGCTACACATGGTCACTTGCTCATTTAGCCAACAGTTACAGAGCATATGCTTCCTGTTAGATTTTCCTCTGTATTACAACACAGAAACATATGCGTTCTCTAAGTATTGGTCAAAGAATAGCTCTTCTGCCAGTTGGTAGAAGGCATCATATCGATACCCATGACAGAACATTTCTTAGGTAGGAAAGAAAGTTTTTATATCAGAGAAGAAAATGTCACCTTCATTGACATCTAGGCATAGGAGTTGTTTATTCATTACTTCGGAGAGTTATAAAATTGTGTCTAATGCTGCAAAATCAATCTAGCCCATCTCCCCCACAGCTAAAAGTGAGGAAGATCCTCTTAACACAGGTTAGGGGGACAAAGGCTATGTGCTGTGTGGTCACTATTGTCAGCCTGATGAAGTAAAACAAAACCTTGGCTCTAGGAGGAACCAGCTATGTTACTGGAGTCAGATCAGATGACAGCATTGCCCGAGAGCACACTCAAGAGTCCTGGAAATGTCTATCACCACCAAAAAGGTTTGTCAACCTGAGTAACTCTAACCTGGGTCTGATGCAGGACCTGAGTATAAGGCTGATGTGTTTAAAGCCCAGGTGGCTTCTTGGCAGCAGTCTTAATGTAGGATCTCCCCTGAGTGGTTTTCTGCCATTCCAGTGAATTCACAGTGCTCCAGAGCATTCAGACCACTTATGAAGGAGAAAACCAGAGTCCCCATTTCTCTATCATCTGAGCTGTGCTAGGCAAGGTAGCAGGAAAACTCCTGCTGCAGGGACTGATGGGAAATGTCTCACTGCCCAAGTCCTTCCTCTTTGTCTTTCAGAGATGAACCGGCATCACTATGCCCTGTACGTGCACAACTGCCGCCTCGTCTTCCTCTTGCGGAAGGACTTTGACCAGGCGGACACCTTTCGCCCTGCAGAGTTTCACTGGAAGCTGGACCAGGTGAGGCTCTTGGTGCACCTGCCCCTCACGACTCTGTAGGGCACTGGCACAGTCCTGCAGGGACAGGGTGGGTGGGCACCTCACAGTCATTCATTGAGTTTCTGAAAAGTTCACTCAGAGGGATCTCTTAAAATCAGAATGGAACCTATTCGGGTAAAGCCAGTCACTGGGAGGAGCGCCACACTTGCCCAGTGAGACAGGAGGGCCTGTGGACCTGTGCGTGTGCTCTGTGCTGCGCTCACAGGAAGTGGCTTTTCTTGTCCCCAGATGTGAGCACATCTCTAAGTCACAAGTGCCTGGTCTCCCCTGCGGTGCTCTGCCGCCTCCTTTGGGTAACAGTGCTGCTTGCTTTTGGCCACCGGAGGTTGAGAACAAGGCCCTGGGGACTATGAAGCCAGTGACAGAGTGCTATGAGCAGTGAGCGCTGTTTCTGGAGTGGAAAAGCAGGCTGTGTCTCCCGAGCTGCAGGACTGCTTGCCCCAGGGCTCCCTGCATCGCACTCGGCAGTGACACGTGAAGTGTCTGGTTTACATCCACAGTCCTGACGGGTGTGTGGGAGGGTGTGCCTGGAGCGCTCAGTTCTGGGTGGCTGTGCCTGTGGAGGAGTCTATGCGGCAGACCTAGTCGGTCTTCACTTAGCTTGCCAGGGAGCAGATTCATTTCTTTAAAAATGGTTTTAAGATATCAAAAGAGGGAGAGTGCAGCATCCAGGAGTGAGCAGGGTGGGGAGGGTGCTACTTAAGGAAGCAGATGAAACAACAGCATCCTGCGACCCTCCCTTGCTGCTTGGGAAGTGCCCCAGGTCCTTGCTTTGCTCTGTGCTGCCTCAGCATACCCAAACTGGGCACTGCCGGGGCTCTCAGTCTGCTCTTCTCAAATCCCATCATGTGCCTATCTGAGACGCCTGGTCTGGCACTATGTCTTTCTCCTGTCCTTTCTGTCTTCCTGTCACTCTGTCTCTAACCCATGATCACAGAATTAATTCGCACTGAGTGTAACTGCTTCCATCCTCATGGACATGTACACTCTTTTAAAAAAGATTCCATAACCCTAGAGAGTCCTCACTGGTGAGATTCCAGGCGGTGTAACCAGATCAATGACGCCAAGGTCAAAGGATAGATATTTTAGGTACATTGCCTAGCCCATTCCCATAAATCCTGTCCTGCTGGATCCCGGAACTCTGAAAAGATGACATCTGCATTAGTCTGTGTTCCTCTCAGTTAAGAATTCTAGTTCTTGCAGTAATGGTAAAATCTTGACATTGTTTGTATAATTTCTCAGCAACCTCACAGCTATGTCCTAAAGGGCCAGATGGCTTTTATGAGATGTTTTAAAATATATAATACAAAGTGAAGTGAACTAAAATAAATTCCATATCACGAGAGTTATTTTAATAAGAACATCACCATATTGGTGAAGATAATTATAGATACCCTGCTGGGTTTTTTTGAGATGTGATTGGGAAGCAAAGAGATAAGCAAATGAAGTCACAGGGTTTGAAATTAAAAACAGGCAAAGAAGGAATTCTGATTGTACATATAAATACATAGTAAATCCAGCAAATCTATAATCTGCTTCTAAACTAGTGAGTTTAAGGAGGGAGATTCACTGAACTTCTTCCAGACTATTCTGGTCTCATTGACATTCACTTACCAGAGAGTCGCTGTGCTATGCCAGGAACACCGTATGTGTGAGGCCGTCCTCGGCTCTGCTACAGGCCTGCTCAGTGGGCATTGTGAGGAAAGAGACCCAGGCCCGAGGTCACACAGAAAACCAGGCCAGCAGCTGTCCTTTCCATTGTGCTCCACTGCTTCTGTGGTGAGCACATGCTAATTTAAAAGTTAAACATTTTAAAATTTAAAATTTACAGGTCTGAATTATCAGTGAAATACGAAGTGTTTGTAGTCTTGAGGAAGCTGTGCAACTGTCAGATCTTCTGTTTGCTCAAGCACTGTCTTCAGCTTTGTCTTGGTCTACACAGGAGGCTGTGACAAAATATTTCAGCCAGGGCGGTTTAAACAAAAGAAATTTATTTTCCATAATGAAGGAGGCTGAGAAACCCAAAATCAAGATATATGCCAACTCAGTTTGTGGTGAAGGTTCTCTTCCTAGCTTTTGGAGGTCTCTTGAGCTTTTATTCTCACAAAACACACACACAGTGAAAGAGAGAGCAGGAGAGAGAAAGAGAAATTGAGAGAGAGACTACTCTGGACTTCTTATAAGGAATCAGGGCTATTCCACTAAACCCTACCTTTATGATCTCATTTAACCTCAACTGCCTCCTAAAGGCCCTTTCTCTAAATGTATTAGTCGCTACAATTTTGGGAGTATACAGTTTAATTAATACCATGTCTGTACTGACTAAATTAATATTTTTAATAAAGTCTGTCTTTGGAAGTTAATTGCTCAGTGGCAGAGTACTTTCCTCTATGCACAAAACCCTGGGTTCAACCCTTTATGCAATGAAAGGAAGGAAAAAAGAGAGACAGACGAGAAAAAAATGAAGGGAAAAGAAAGAAAATAAATAAAAAGAAAAGGAGCCCAGTGATGATCAGAAGCCCCAACCCACCTAGACAGTTGCCCTCCCCCCAAAGAAAGCCCAGTAAACAGAGCATAGGAGTGGAAGTTGTAGACTTCCACGGTGCACATGCTACCAATTCGGGCTGAATTGGTCCATCTTTTCTTCCTACCCAGCTCCCTGAGTGGTCAGAATCTTACCAGAAGTTTCCTGGATATAAAGCACTCGTTACTTACAGTATACATAGCTGTTAAAGCCTCCTCCTAGGGAAATCATCCTGGAACACCCTTCAGAAAGTTTTCATTTTCTCTCCACTCGTCAGACTCCATACAGAACCCCATTCCAGCACTGACCGTATGACAGTGACACACTTGTCTGCTTGCACTGAACTGAACACTAAAGGGCAGGATTATGTTTCTCTCATGTCCAGTTGTTCAGTGCATGTTGTAGCCATGAACATGTGCTTGATGCCTAGTGAATATTTGTCTAACAGTGAATGAACCCTGAGATCAAAAGAAAAGGAGATAAAGTGATGCAGAAGAGGAGAGAGTAGATAACTGTATTAGTTAGCTTTCTGGTTGCTCAGACAAAATACTCAGCATCTGTAGTTTAAAGGTTCACACTCTAAAAGGGTTCAATCCGTGGCCAGCCGTGTCCAAGGCAGAAATATCATGGTGGAAAGGCATGGCAGAGCAAAGAAGCTTAGTTCATGAGCAGAGAGCAAAACAGAGCAGTATTAATGCCAGAGAGGAAAAGGCAGGGAGAAAGACATAGACCCAAGGCCAGCCTGTATCACCCACCCTGACACATAGAAGTGTGTTCTGCCAGTCTGCCAAAATGTTCCCAAGGAAATCAAGTTATCAATCCACCTTAACCATCAAAAGAAAGAGAAAAAAATTTAAAATCTCAAGAGCTTTCTAAGTGTTAGACTGGGGAAATTAGTACACTAGTAAATGCATGTGACATATCCTGATAGTTGTTTTTTTTGTTGTTGATTTTGGGGTACTGAAGTCTAACCCCAGGACCTTCACACTGAGCAGTGTACCTCCAGCTCTTTCCAAAAGCAATTTGAGACACTCTTGCTAAGCTGCAAAGTTGCTCAGTTTGGACTCAGATTTACTATTCTCACCACCCAGCCTCCCAGAGTGCTGGGATCATAGGCATGGATGCTATGTCTGAATCTTGATAATTTTAATGCCTTTTCTTTCCCTTCCCCTGATCATCTTACCCATTTCCAAGCACCTATCTACTTTAGATCCATTTGATTGAGCATTTTTAAGCTTCAGCATATTTGTTTTCAAGCCCTGAAATACAGTATATCATATATATATATATATATATATATATATATATATATATATATATATATTTTTTTTTTTTTTTTTTTGAGACAGGGTCTTGCTTTTGTAGTTCAAGCCATCCCTGAGCTCAGTCCTGAACTCACAGAAATCCCCCTGCCTCTGCCTCCCAAGTGATGAGATTACAGGCATGAGCCACCACACCCAGCACTGTGGTTTGTGGTTCTGATTGCTGGGAGGCAAGAGTCTCCATGCCCCACACTATTGTATGTGGTTAGTGGGGATCAAATCTGGGCCCTTGCACTTGCAAGGCAGGCACCAGAACCACTGAGCTAAATCCTAGGCCCTGATCTTGATATCTTATTTCAACAATTGAACTGGATTTACTGATTTAGTGTAGAGGGTCTAGAGCAGGCTTTGATCCAAAAGGACTCAGCTGGTGTAATGAATTGTATTTACACTCTTGGCTCACTTGGAAATTCCAGATGCACCATATCTCTTTTAATGTCTGATGATTCTCATTTATTTCCATACTTAACAGCTTATTCTGGACTCAAATTACATGTGAAGCTCTGTGCTGGGTACTTGGAATCAACAGATGAAACAGGACCCTCTAGTCTCTAGTCTCTAGAAGTATCTATGGGTTAAGCAAACACATACACAGTTTACAGTCTCCACACTAGATACTGGGGCAGAAGCCAAGAACCAGGTATAGGAGCCTCTTCAGGTGCACCTGATGGAGCCCTAGCACTAAGAGCATAAGAACCCTTAGGAGGGACATCGTGGTGAAAGGTAGGGATCCCCAGTGCAAGGCCAGGCAGCCAAGAGGACAGATAGTGAGCAGGAGGGATGTCAACAGACCTGGTACAGGCATGGGGTGGAAAGAAAAGACTTTGAAAGTGTTGGAACCCAAGTGTGGGGAAAGGGTGAGAATTGCATCAAATGTACCTTTTCATATTCTTGAATAGATCTTTATCTCCAAAGGAACAAGCCACAGTTAAAGCATCTGTTATCTAATAGGAGACTGTGACCATTCAGGATGAGCAACATGAAGAATGCCAGTGTGACATTTATCACACTGATCAAATTTAGACAATATAGCTCAGGCCAGGAGATTCAGTGGAGCCAGTGGCAGGGGCTGTAGAAATACTCTCCCCTTCCCGTTCCCATACGCATGCCAGGGAACCCAACACTAGACAGGGGTTTGAATACTTAGCTCCTCATGGCCTTGAAACCAAGGCACAGAGTTTGTGACAGTTCCTACACAGCTTGTTTGCAGTGGTCCAGTGAGTGAAGCAGCTGCCCCAGAGACACTGTGGGTTTTTAGCCTCTTTGTCCCACAGTTTATAAGGCCCTTGCTGGGCCCACAGATGAATCTGGTCCATCTATTACCAGGCGGCCACAGGAAATCCTCTGACAATCCAGTGCATCTCACTAAAACAATTGTAAGAGCAGGGAAACATCATTCTTGTAGAATTTCTAGTTATGATCTGCTAATGCAAATCCCTTGAGCCTGCACAACCAAAAGAGTGAAGAGGATCACTCTGGTAGCAGGAAAGCTTTGTATCCCCTCCCGGGTTTAATATGATTTGGATATGGTTGACTCAGGGTTGCAGTTTCTAATGATCTTCCCTTTATACTGTCAGTCTGCTGGTGTTTAAAAGCATTTCCCATTTAGTGAAAGATGCTGCTCAAGTGACAGCTTTAATCAACCAGCAAGAGCACACAGGAGCCTCCCGTTCCTATAAGGGGGAAAACACATCTCTGAAAAATTCAAGTGAATGCAAAATTCAGAAGTCAGATTCATTTAGTTGTTAATTGTCCTCTTGGTGCCAGCCTGTACAATAAGTACCAGAAATAGAAAGAATGCAAACATGACTGTGCCCTAGGCAAGCTCCCAGCTCTGCCCAGTTTATACTCTGCTAATGGATTCTCGGTAGCCCTCTCCCTCAAGAGCCTGACTGTTGTCACTGTGGGCCACCAGGAAATGCAACACGAGTGAGTGAAGATACCTGACTGTGTGGTGCCAGACACCTGGGTGGGGGAATTAAAGCTCCAGCTGCCCCAGAGCCCCAGGCCATACGACAGTCCAAGCGCAGTGCTGCACTTCGAACTGTCCAAAAGTTGGAAAGCAGATTTTCCTGTAAAACATCTCAATTTTTAATATTTTTATCATGAAAAAAATAACATTACACCCAACTAAATATTCTGCAATCCTCTATACTGTAGTCAGTATTTGAGGGCTGCTGATTGGAAAAACCATTATTTTGATACAAAATAATGTTTAGAGAAACTTAGATCTTCCCACCAGAGGTTCACTTCTGTTTGGTAATGCTTCACATTCCCTCAGCCCACTGCCTGCCTGTTAGAAAAGGTTAGATTCCCTGGAGTAGGGAGAGTATTTGGTCTCCAACAGCCTCACCCAGAAGGAAAAGACAGATGTATGCAATGTCCCTTCAACCCAGGGCATCTTTTTCCTCCTCCACAAAGGAAAATATAAGTCATCAGCCCAGCTTTTCCTTGAGCCAAGATTTGAGCACATTTGTCTTGGGTCAAAGCCTTTGCTTAGGAAGCCCTTTTTATTTACACAGTGTTCTAAAACTCCTGGAAGATAAAAGTGACTAAATCCTTTTTTCTTGGAGAGACCAAAAAACTAGCATTAGAATGATCCAAAGTCAGTTTATTTGCATCTGCTCCTTCAGTCACCCTGGGAGTCAAATAGGTTAGTTTAATCATTATTATAGCCAAATGCCAAGGAGTTAATTAGAGAATGGTCAGTCCAGTCCAGACCAGTCACCTTAATGAGCAAAATAATTGGGTACTGTCAGCATTCTAATTCTGCTGTTAAAAACGGACTCTTGGATACAAGAGCTACGTCTCTTATGTACAGCAGGCCCCCTCCTAGGCATCCCTGCCAGTATACTGTCTGCAGGAAGATGTACCTTCCTGTATGGTCAGAAGTTCTAAACAAAGGGAGACAAATGCTCAGAGCCTGTTTTTACTCCAAGCAGGGTCCCAAATGACTTTTTTCTAAGATGTCAACTTGCAGGATGTTTGAGTTAATAATGAATGCGGGGAGGGTCCAAACGCAATGATTCTCATTTGCACATGCAAAAAAAACAAAAAGAAAAAAATAGAAAAAAGCCCTAAGTTGTTTACTTCTCTATTATATACATGGGTCCCCAGGGAGTTCTCTCACACTCCCCTCCTCCCCTCCTGCCCTTCTGTCTCTGAGAGAGCTTTGTGCCCTTTGAGGAGAGGTAGTTTATATAGCTTCCTAGTGTTGGCAGAGATGTGTCCTTGGACCCTGAGGGACACATCTCAGGGCCTTCTCAGGCAAAGACTGCAGTGATTGGGTGACCTTCTCTCTTGAAGGTTGACTCCTAACATAACCCACACATGCTGTTTTTTTTGAGAGGTGGTGCTGGCGTCCACCACTATAACCCTTTGGCCAAGTTTTGTTCCCTTCTACTTGAAGCCTGTTCTACTCAGCTTTTCATAATCCTCAGATTATGCACGGTTGCCCTTCACTACCTCTGTGCCTTGCATGTCACCTGGCATCTCTGGGGTCCCTGTTAGCCCCTGGTGGCAGACAGAATTATTTCCTCCAAAATGTCTATCCTATAATCTCTTAAACCTATGTATAGGTTGTCTTACATGGCACAAAAGCATTTACATATGTGACTAGTTAAGGATCTTAATATGGAGAATTTAGTCTGGACCATTCTTCTAGACTCGGTGTGATAACAAGCATTTTTATAAGAGAGGAGATAGCAGGAGGAATAGAGCCCAAAAAGGAGAATAAAAGATGTAAGTTGAAGCCCAGTGCAATATAATAAGATATGGAATGATGTGATATGGAACGATAAGAGGCCATGATCTAAGGAGTATGGTAATCTCTGGAAACGAGAAAAGGAAGGAAATAGATTCTTCCTTAGCATCTCCAGAAGGGATATAGTCCTGATGAAACCTTGATTTTAATCCAGTGCAATTCATCTCAGACTTCTGGTCTCCCAGAGCATAAGATAATAAATCTGTATTGTTTTAAACTACAGACTTTATTATCATTTGTTACAGCAGCAAGAGAAAACTAATACATCACTCATGAGCCTTGGAGAGGCTCCAGGTTCATAAATCAAGCTGCCTAGTATCCTCATACCTCACTGAGGTAACCCTGGGCCTGGTTTTCCAAATAGACTTATTATCTCCTCTGAATACCTGTGTAATATACTTCAGCCCCAGGTTGTCAAAGAATTCCTCCTCTTCAAGGAGTGACCCTAAGAGGTAGGAAGGAGTAAGCCACCTGAGGTTAATCCCATTCCCTGTTTGCTTCTGGCTTTTCATAAGCCTGTTCCTCACCAGGCTCAGGGCCAGGTCTCCATGTACACACAGAGAACAGAGTCTGGCTCTACCCACTGGCATGTCTGCCTACCCACCTACAGATTTCTATTGTATCTCTTCCTCTCTGAGACATACTCTTCTTCTAGCCTCAGTGTTAAGCATTCTTAACTGGAAGATGAAAAGGAGACTATTTTGCCTTTAAGGAAGAATCACTATGTGTGCTGTATTTGATGCTGAAAATGTTAAACCATAAGTAAAACCTCTTCTTTCTCTTGACAGAGTCTCCTTGGGAGTTTAAAAGTTAACCAAGGTGATATGAGCATTAAGTTCTCTAAATGATAGCACAAAGCCATACTTGACCCAGATGTTCTCTTCTGTGGTGCATTTGTTGTGTTCTTCCTCTTGCTACCCTAGGGTCTCCACCAAAGTGGAAGAGCCTGCCCAGTTCCAATAAGCATAGCCCAAACATGTGGTAGTGTTACTGCACACAGGACCACCCTTGCCCCCAAAGGGGCGCAGGAGCAGCCAGCGCTGGAGGTGAGGAGCAATTCTGGCCAGCACCTTGCATTTTCTCAATGTTCTCAGTGAAAGAAGCTTCCACGGCGGTGGCCATTACTCAGCAGTGCTCTTGTAACACTCTGTAACTCAGTCTCCCCACTGCGTCATTCCTTCTTCCTATAACCACCTCTCAAAAGAACTCTGGGTTCTAGTCAGCTGTGGAGCACAAATGAAGTTTCAGGTCACATGCAGGCCGTTAACGAAAACTAGCTACTGTCATGATTGAGAAGCCAGAGACTTCTGCGGAGTTCCAGAGACAGAACCAGGTCCAAAGGGAGAAAGTCCCTGACACACAGAATACAGGTGAATAACACAAAGTAAAAACAATTTAATTAAGGGCAGGACGGTGTTGCCAGATGCTGATTGCAGACTTAACCCCTAGGAAAATCTAAGTACAGAACTCCCTTTGTGTCATCTCAGAGACACAGTCTGTACAGATCCACTGATGACTTCCGTAGGCTTGTGTCAGTGTATCCTGAGCCATTCACTTGAAGAGCTAGTTTCATGGGGCTTTCTTCAGTTTCTATTTTGCTCAGAAGATTTTCTTTAATTTGTCCTCAGAGCAGAGTTACAGGGATTCATTCTCTTCCCTGCCACACTCCCCTTGCCCTCTGTCTGCTCTTTCTGACTCTGTATAACTGTTAAGTTCCATCTGATCAAAGATGCTCTTTATGCTATTCTTTTCCTGCCTTTACTGGCAGACCTGGTTCTTCTCTGTCTCTCTTCCCCAGACAAGCACCTGCTCAGCAATTCCTTTTACTCCTGTGAAATCATTATTTGTGTTTTAGCTTTTACATCTGCCCAGAGGCAATGAATGAATGTTTTCAATAGACGTCCCTTAATACATATTTAAAGCAAGTGCTAAAAAGCAGGAAATAATGTCAATAATAAAAAGAATGTTATTTTACTATTAAAAGAGGGGAAATGTCAACACAATTAGAAATGCTCAGTAAAGCAAATAACCTTTTCAACAGTGAATTGAGTTGCCAGCTCCCCGGCTGGTCCCATTGGTAACAGTCCCTACCCTGGTGATGCTGTGCTCCTTTCTTTCTAGTTCCTCTCAGGAACTATTACTGGTGGGAGAGGAGGAAAGGAACCCCTTCACATGGAGCCCAAACATTTACTTTTGTTTTATAGAAGATACTTTCCTATGTCACCCCCATACTGCAGAGAGGCAGGAAATGAGCAAAATGGAATCCAAGTATAAAGTAGTCAGTTCCTATGCTAATTCCTTGCCTGTAGGAGACACATGTCAGGCATTGGTCACTAGGCAGTGAGAAGGCTTGGAAATAGCATTACTTTAGTTTTTATGTCATGTTGGACACTCTCTTTTAATGATATCAAAAGTGTTGCAGTTTAGAAATAACAGACACATTGGGAGTGAAGAATAAGAGAAAAAGCAAAGTACTTTCCACAGCTCTGGTCTGACAACTGGAAGAACCTTGAACACGACTTTAATGTACATACTCCAAGAGGGTGAAAGGAACTGTTCTTGAAACAGGAAAATTACAGCCCTAAGAAATGTGAGTAACACAAGTGAAATGATATCCATGCTAGCACCTAAGTGTTTAGGATACATGTTTACTCAGGAATGAATTCCAAGCTCAGTTTATCAGTAATCATGTTTAGCTCTTTTTTGAAGCTTGCTCTTGGGGCATAATGATGAGACAGCCATTCTTTCCATGCAACAAGAGAAGGCAACGGAGCTGACTTCCCAGGGAAGACCACCCCTTTGAGGAAGACTTGAAAATCAGTAACCGTAGAAGCCCAGCAGTGAGATTAATTTGTCCTACCTTCCCTGCTTCCTTCCAATCTCCTATGAGTCATCTGTTTCCATCCTTAATGTCTAAACATGCAAATATTGCTGCACTTACTGCTCATTAGTTTAGCTAAAAGGAAGTGTCCTTTAATTATGCCTCAAATAATGAACCTCCTCCATCACCTTGACAATCAGGGCATATTTAGAAAGAAGCAAGGCCTCATTATGAAGCGGCCAGTGCATCCCTTGGCTACTTAGAAGATGGTGGCTTTCTTAAAGCAACAGAAAGAAGAGTAAAAGCCAACCTTTGTGATTGCATTAACTCCTGGTGGGCTTCAGTGCAAAAACTGAAAATTACTAACTTATTACAAAAGGGGGAAAAGTGGAATGAACATTTTTAAAGAGGCTATTATGTCTCAGCCCTTAAATTATTGATTTATGTTAATTAACACAGTTATCTAGAATCAAACTTTAACTCCATGTTATAAAAATTTGAAATTAAGACTAAAAAATTACATTGATTCATGCAACAACATGATTAAGTGTTAAAGACATTATGCTACATGAAAGAGCTTAGACACAAAGACAACAGATTGAATGACCTCATTTATATGGAATGTCCATTAAAGTTAATTTTATAAAAATGGAAAACTGATCCACAGTGCCTACAGCTTGAGGTCAGGGCAGAAACCAACTGGAAATGAACATTGACATTTTTAGTGAAGAAAGTGTTCTAAAACTGCATCATAGTTAGGATTGTACAACTCAGTAAATTTATTAAAAACTATTAAGTTGCACACTTACTAAGAGCAATTTTTATGGTGTATCAAATTGTACCTCAACAAAACTATTACAAATAAAATGGTCAAAAAGAGAGATGGAAGGACAGACAGACACATTCTGTAAGCTTGAGTTGTTAGAGTCATTAGGCAGTGCTGCAATTGTTAGAAAATGATAGGGTAATATCAGTAGTGATAGGCAGCAAAGGAGCCCAAAATCTGAGTACAAACTCCCCTAAAATCCCTCATATCTTTGACTGCACTTTGAACTGTAAGCTTCAAGAAAACTCCCAAAACCCAGCAAAAAGTTCTGATAGAGAAACAGGAAAAGCATGAGCAGATATGTTAGCCATTGTACACTGCCAAAGAAGCAAATTTTGGAACTCCTTCAAATAAGAAGATGTAGGCAAATATTGACAGTTTTCCAATGAAATGTCAGAAGAGATACATCTTAAGAAAGACTATATGCAAGTATTAGAGGACTTGCCAGGATTAAAGGGAAACCCAAACAAACATACCCTTGGAAAACATAAAGCAAAACATTCCCAAGTACAAGTGATCATCTAGTAATTTAACAAAAATCAGCAATCTCAGAGAACAGTAACAAAATCTATGTCTTACTATGTATCACTCATAATGTCTGATGTGTAATAAAAGTATTAGATGTGAGCAAAAATATACTTCAAAGTTCAAAGTAAAAGTTAAGCAAACAGATACTGTGATGATACAGATGTTGGAATTAGCACAAAATAAATTCAAAGCAGTTGCAAGAAATATGTTCTAAAATTTAACATTTGAAGAATGGCATAATGAATGAATTGAAGAAAAGCACCTAGAAATGAAAACTCTAATAAAAGTAAAGTTTAGAGTGGAAAATACAATACTTACAGAAAAATAATTGATTTAGAACAGAAGAAAATGGAAGAAAAAAATTCTTAATAAGACCAAGGGACATAAAAGTACTTAAGTCATGAAAGAATTGACTGAGCAGTTATGATGGGGAAATTTTTTCAAATACAGTGCAAAATAATCCTGTACAGATTTGATAAGATTAGCAAGTTCCAGGTTGAATAAATAAAATGATAACAACACTTACTCATATTTCTCTTAACCTTTTGAAAATCAAAAATGAAAGAAAATTTTAAAATCACTGAGAATGAAGGAGACATTACATATGGGGGTTAGAACAGTATGAATAAAACCAACACTGTACAGGAGACTTTGCAAACCAAAAGACAAAGGAATAACAAAGTTCTTCAGGTAGAAAGGAAATTATATTGACATAAAAACCCATAGTAAGGAAAGAATAGTACTAGAAATGGCAAATATGTGGATAAATATATAAGACTAACTTTTCTTCCTACTTATATTACTATTCCTACAAACACAAACACTATACCAGTGAATTGTGGGACATACAATTTGAACAGATGTAAAAGAATGATAAACAAATAGAATAAGTGATAGAATGTTAAATGAGGTTCTTATATCTTATGTGAAGTGTTGTAATGTCACTTACAAATATCCAAGGATATGATTTTTTTTTAAATATCAAGGAAAGCTTGCTGCAGATTTGAGTCTGTAAAAAAAAAAAAAAAAAAAAAAAAAAAAAAAAAAAAAAAAAAAAAAAAAAAAAAAAAAAAAAAAAAAAAAAAAAAAAAAAAAACCAAGCTTAGGGGACAGTAGATTTGTTGATACAGATGGAAAAAAAGGGCAGGTGGTAACAGTGGCAAAGCATATCTGTGGTGTATGGACCACCATTAGGAAGGCACAGATTGAACAGAGAATTTCTAGACCGTGTCGCAGGAGAAGGTTCTGACAGGGAAATGAATAATTTTCTCCTCTCCCTGAACTGAAAGTTAGGCACAGTACTCGAGGACATGGGGTTGTTTACTAGCTGTGAAACAAGATTCTAGAGAAGCTAGAGAGAAAATAATGAGGTCTCAGCCCAAGACAGTCAGCAAGAATGATGATGGAAATAAGTCTAAGGGATTTGGGGAAGGCCCTAGGAGTGCTGAGTATAGTTCTCTGTGTGTAGTGATATCCACTTTGTCTCCATTTGAACCCTGAAAAGGACCTCGATGGTTAAGATGGCTTGAGTGGGTAGAAATCTGCTCTCTCTTTATAAACAGAGCTAACTCTTTCTTCACATGGTCTGTGCTGCCTATGGAAGTGAACTGAGGAGGGCATCTGCAAATCGATGGCTTGAGACATGATTGAAAGGTGTGAAGAGGGCTCACAAGCAGTGGCGTGAGCTGGAGTGTCCACGAGAGCTCAGAAAACACGATTCGTTCACACACAGGTTTCCTGTATTTACTGGGAAATTACTTTGAATCATTCTCACTCACCAGCAGGCATTTGGCTGTTTTCTTATCAAATGCCAGTTTCCTTACCACAGTCTAAGCTAATTAAAGGCACAGTCATTGTCTGGTCTCCTTTCCTCTCTACCAGGGGAGATGAACTGGCATTTGTTCCAATAGTGTCCTGACTCTGAGTCCAGAGATGAAGACAAAGGCTGGTGCTAGACCCTCCTTGTGTCTGGCTCCATGAATCCTCATGTCCGCCTTCTTTTCAGTAGGAAGAGCTCTCTGACCCAGCAGGGAAGCTCAGTATCTGCCTCCATGACATGAAAGGTTAGGTGCTGAACATCCCTCTGTTTCTGTTTAAGAGACACCAGAAACCAAGAACTTGACATCAGCCCTGCGCATGGTCTGCTTCTGTTCATAGGGCTGCAGACTTTCCCATCCATGCAGCCTTGTCAGAAGGCATTATTATAGTCACAAATACAACCAAGCCAAGAGAGACTCACATACCTATTACCTAGACTCCAACAAAAAGTGAGCCCATAATTGGCAAATAAATGTGAGTTGGGACGTAAATTACTTAACAAATTATCTGATATCATCCACTTATTTTTCCATTTGGAAACATATGAATAACTTATAATTTGGAAACTTATAAGTCAAGAGTAAAAATATATCTTCAGGTTTATTTCAGAATACTAAAAATATCTCTCTGTCATATCTAGCAAAAATATGTCACCATTGGGAACCCAGAAAAAAGGAAAAAGAATCTTTTAGTGGGATCAAACACAGAGCTAAGCTGAGTTCACTCTGCCCCATAAAGTCACTCACTCACTTTGCAGCTTATTCTTCACTAAGTCTTGAACAAGATCAAATTTAAAATAAAAAACATATTTCAGGGACAAATATTCAGGTGCAGGGCCAGGGATTTAGCTCAGTGGTTCCAGTGTCTGCCTGGCAAGCACAAGGTCCCAAGGTTGATCCCTCATAACCACATACCACAGTGCAGGGCATGGTGAGTCACACCTGTAATCTCAGCACTCGGGAAGCAGAGGTAGGATTGCTGAGTTTGAGGCTATCCTGGATACATACTGAGTTCAGGGCCAGCCGGAGCTACAAAGTGAG
Source organism: Petromus typicus (assembly GCA_004026965.1). Lineage (NCBI taxonomy): Eukaryota > Metazoa > Chordata > Mammalia > Rodentia > Petromuridae > Petromus > Petromus typicus. The sequence goes on from PVIR01000270.1 coordinate 161,938, forward strand.
ACTCTGCTTCAAATAGAAAAAAATGTTCATTTGTCAAGGAACAACGAAAAGCATGTGTATAGGCTTCTAATAGCTCAGATTCTGAGTTAGTAGCTCAGCTCTCTCCCTCATTATTTGCACAACCTTGAGTTAGTCATTTGGCCTCTCCAAGCCTCCGTTTCTTCATCTATAAAATGAAAATAATTATAAACTCCTTACAGGTGATTGTAAGAGATTAATGATCATAAATGTTAAAAAGATTATTGGGATAGTGACAGGAAGTCTTTTATTGGACCAGCCTAGTTATAGATAAACATACACATGTGCATAAATAAATGTTACATTGTAGACAGATGAGTAATAGGTAGATAGCAGAGAAAATGATACACAGATGATAGATAGAAGATGATGTGGATGGAACAATCGTCATCCTGCTGCTGAAGTCATGCAATACATGCTTTTTTTTTTTTTATCAGTGGACTCCATATCCAGCACTGACCTGTTGAGAGAAGGGTGTAGCGATACACAGAACTCTAATAAGTTTCAGATTTTGTTATCCAAGCTGTGGTCTTAAAATACAAGTTGTCCCCAAGGAAACTAGAGCTTATTGAAAAACTAACTGGTTTGAGGCTTGGGGGAAAACAGTGGAACAAGGTGAGCCGGGATCCATTTGCCTGTTTGCAGGAAATACTGGGACAAAACAACATTTTCAACTGCACTTGACTGTGCAAATAACAAAATCCAGACAGAGAAACTCTATTGGCCAAAGGTTCTTGGTTCTTCAACTGATAAACTACAAAGAAAAAAACAATGATGGAGGAATCTGTAGATCTGAAAGGAAAAGTACAGTTGTCATGGGCAAGAGTTGACTACATTGCCTAAGGTCACAAATGTAAATGCTAAAACTGTAGAGCATTGAAGGCAGCAGAGCCAGGAGAGCGGGTCCCTCCGGGCCTGCATAGTGCTAGGGTTCCGATTCCTGGCCTGGTGTGATGATAGTGACATCAACTCCACGTTAGTTCTTTGGATCCTATTCTTATTTTGTGTCTCAGTTTATATTGTGATAGAAAATCACTAAATGGAATAGGATTGCGAGGGCAACTGTGTGACAGAGACTTTGCCAAGTCACATGACGATGAATGAGGCTCAGTCTTAGCCCTCAAGCTTACGGCCTGGTAGAGACAATTACAGTAGCATAAAGAGGATAGGAAGAGAGGGAAATGCAGAAGATTTCCTGGGCGGGATCACCTGAGCTCCCCTGGAAGTGGAGGAAGTGCTCGATTGAGCGTAGAGACGAGGCCTAAAAGCTTTTAAACACCACATACTGACCCATTCCAAGGAGGCAGGATGAATTTGACATTGTCTTGGCTCTGAAGGAGAATTCAAAAGAGCATATGGAGAATGTAAGCTGTGGACCTTGCTATGCACTGTACACATCCTTACCTCAATGTTTCAGTTAATTCTTGCCAAGCATCATTAACCCATGACTCCGATAGGAGTTTACCAGGCTTGGAGAGTTGAAAACACAAATGACCCTAGAACCACTGGCTAGAAAATAAAAAAGCAGATGTTCAACCAAATGAACATTATCTTGCCAGGAAACAGTGGGTGTAGGGTCCCTGAGATATCTATCTATCTATCTATCTATCTATAGATAGATAGATATTTTATTTTATTTTTATTTTTATTTTTTTTAGGTTTTTTGAGACAGGGTCTTGCTTTGGAGTTCAGGCTGGCCCTGAGCTCAGCCTCAAACTCACATCACAGCAATCCTCCTGCCTCTGCCTCCCGAGTGCTGGGATTACAGGCGTGAGCCACCACGCCCGGCACTGTGGTATATGGTACTGGTTGCAGCTGGGCGTCAGTCTCAACACCCAGTATTGTATGTGATTACCGAGGATCGAACCCAGGTCCTTGCACTTGCAAGACAGGCACCAGAACCAGTGAGCTAAATCCCAAGCCCTGATTTTTATTTTTGTTTTAATGAGAATACCAAGGACTAGCAAAAGTGCATTAAGAATATACTGCTGGGGGAAAGTATAAACTAGCCCACAGGCTTGTCTGGGGTGCTCTAAAACTAGCAGTCCCTTTCTTAGGGGATAGAAGAGATTTTATATTTAAATTGTCCTGGAAAAGGACGGACAGTGCCATATGTGTCTACCTGTAGAAAATGCAAAGTCTTATAAGGACAAACAAGCATACAGAAATGAAAGCATATACAGGCATTGAGCAGCAAACTAATTTATAAGTCAGCATGGTGGTGAGAACTGATGACTATTGCTCAAACCTTCCAAGGCCTTATGACCTCATCTATCCAATGGCTCATAGGAGTACTAGATGGAGGCATAATGTATGTAATTCATACAATATAACCACTAAGTTACACTGTTATCATTTTCATTATTTTCACCTTGCCCTGTCCCATCTTGCAGATCAGAGTCTTTGTTTAATTAATATCAGCTTGTCCTAGAAGATTCCAGAATTCAGGGTTTCACTGAATAAGAGGGCACATCTTCATGTGTACTTGGTTACAAATGAGCCTGGCTTAGTTAGGCTCATAGATTCTGGGACTTTGACACCATGAGCTTGAATCACAGCTCTGCTCTACCAGCTGCACAGCCCAAGTTCACTGTATCTCCATTGCCCCACTTGTACAATGGCATTTACCCCACAGGATTAGGAGGACTGATGTGTGCAGATACATACCACATCTAGTGCATCTGGCTCCATTCCTGTCCATGAAGAGAGTGCTGAGGAACCTTCCCCCAAGTGTCCAGCAGAGCGGGCTTGTCCCTTGGAGCCATCACAGGCTGCTCTCCCTTCACAATGACCACACTGGGCTTTTCAGTTCCTCCCTCGAAAGCCTTGTTACCATTGCAGAGCAGCTGGTTTTCATTTGAGTGCTGATTCAATGCAGTCTAACGATAGCAGTGGCTTAAGTCTTTCTTCCCAAGCTTTGCTTTCTCCTACTGCCCAGTTCAGCACCTTGGAAAGCAGAATGGCCTGTCTCCAACTGGATGCTCCAGAGCCACCTGTGGAGCCATCTCTACACATTCTTATGCCCATGAAGATGGAAAGGGGCTTTTAATCTCCTTGTGAAGAAGGATCCCTTCTCCTAGAGTTAGGGCTGAACTTGAAGCCCATCCTCTCTTCTCTCTCCCCAGGCCTGTGTGTGAGTCAGCCCTCCCCAGCAGCAGCAGTAATAACACCACAGAATCAGTTGCCACCCAGTCTAAGGGCATCCCAGTGACTTGTTCCAGAGCAAGTGATCATCCTCACTGTCATTTGCTCAGGAAAAGTTCAGAATGAGTGCATCCTTGATGACCATGTTCCATGTAGTGTCATGCCTTCAAAGCAAGGCTCTGTGACTTCCCACCTTTTGGTAATGGGCAGTCATATCCCAGAGCAGCATCATAGCTGGACATTGACACTATCCCTTGCTCAGTGACCAGAGAGAGACTTCACACCTTGCAAAGTTCCTATGCACTAGCCCACCCGGCTGTGATGTCCAGCACTGGCTTACACGTAGCCAGGGAGCATTCACGTTAATGGCCAAGAAGTGGAGCCAAGCCCGCAAGGCTTCTCATTGCACTTTATTACTTGGGGCTGTTCCATCTCTGCATTCATCTAGCAAAGCTTATATAGGGAGAGAGAATCAGGACACTGAAAGCCTGTTTATTTAATAAGATTTTACAGACTCTTAACCGCCCCCCTGCAATTCATTTGTTCTTAACAGACTTACAACTTTTTATTGGTGGAATAAAGCACAGTCAGTCCCTGAAGATCCTGAAACCCACACTGCACATCAGAACAGGACTCAAGTGCTAATCTGTTTTCCCCTGTCTCCGTGGGTCTCCCCAGCCTGGCACCCTTCCAGCTGTCAGTCCACTGCACTATGTGTTCCCCAGTGATGTAGAAAATCACTAGAAAGCACAGAGTTCCCTGGACCTCAGTTTTCCCTCACCCTGGTTGCTTACAGGAGACTTAATCAGTTACCCTGTCTTGAACATTGCAATGTTTCAAGGGAAATAATTTATTTAATTTGGGAGCTATTAAAATATCACCAATGATATTATGGGAGAGACATTAAATGGATTTTAAAATTTTAAATTATCTATTTATTTTAATGAGTTGAAGAAAAACTGTGATTTACATGTTAAACCACGACTTCATATCTACAGAATGATGTAAAATTATTTTATCAGCTAAGTAAAAGCAAGTTGATTTTAAAGAAAAATATTAAGAAGATGATAGCAGATGATGTATGGAGTTTGCTTGTTCTGTAACAGTTATTTTCTTTGAGAGTCTACAGTTGACAAGCATTCTGGAGCCAGAGATTACAACAAACCACACAAAAATCCTGGACCTCCTAAATACTCTAACAAGTGCTTCATAAAAGAAGTTATTCAAATGGCCAGTAGATACATGAGAAGGTGCTCAAGTTTATTAGATATCTGGGGAATGCAAATTTTAATCCACAACGAGCTACATTAAACATCAACCAAGATGTTTTTTAAAAAAGGAAGAAAGCAACAAGAAATAAAGGACAATGCCAAGGTTGTGGAGGATTGCAGAGAAATTGGAAGTCTGCTATTTTGCTTTTTGGAATAGAAACTGCTATGTCTACTTTTTAAAACTATTTAGAAATGTCTAAAGTAGACACAGTATGACTTTGTTTCCTGGAAATGCTTTTGCTATTCTAGCCCTCTTCCGGTTCCAGTTGATTTTTTGAATTATTTTCTCTAGTTCTGTGAAATATACTGTTGAATAGGGATTGCTTTGAATCCATACAGTACTCTTAGCATTATGACCATTTTCATATTACTATTGGTTCTTCCTCCCCAGGAACAAGGGATGGTTTTCCATTTTCTGGTATCCTCTTCAATCTCATTTTTTAGACTGCTATAATTCTCAGAGTAGAGATCTTTCACCTTCTTTGTTAGGTCTTTCACTTCCCAGGTATTTCATTTCTTTTGGATGCTACTGCGAAAGGAGATTTTCCTCAATTTCTTTCTCAGTGAGTCTATCATTCATGTATTGATTTTTGAGTGTTGATCTTGTATTCAGATACACTACTAAATCTAGTGAAACTCAATCTTTTGGTTGAGTTTTTGGGATCTTCTATTTAGAGTATGGTATCATTAGTAAATAATGGCAGTGTAACTTCTTATTTTCCTGTCTTTATTCCTTTTATTTCTTTCTCTTGTCTAATTGCTGTGGCTAATGCTTCCAGAACTATATTGAACAAGATAAATGATAGTAGATACTCTTGTCTTGTTCTTGAATTTAGCATGAAAGGTTTCAGTTTTTGACTATTTAGTATGATGTTGACGGTTGGTTTTCCATAAATAACTTTCAGCAGGTTGAGATAAGCACCATGTATTCCAATTTTTTGTAGGGCTTTAATCTTGAATGGGTGTTGAATTTCTTAGTTGTTTTTTCTGCATCTATTGAGATGATCATGTGGTTTTTGTCTTTAGCTCTGTTAATATAGTGTTTACATTTATTGATCTATGTATATTAACCATCCTTGCATCCCTGCAATGAATATCATTAGAGTGTATGATCTTTTTGATAATCCTCTATATTCTGTTTTCCAGTATCTTACTGAAGATTTCTGCATTTCATTCCCAGGTGTCTATCCAACATAAACATATACAATTGTTCACTAAAATACATTAACACTGTTCAATAAACAAATAGGTTCCAGAAAATTCTACTTGAATTAACTAAAACCTACTCTGTAATGTTGTATGAAAAGACAAATACAGTGTTCTTCCCATTTGTTTTTAAATTGATAAAGGTTTATGATATATAATTGCATTGATTTTATGAAGATATATAATATATTATAATATTATATATTATAATTAATAATATATGAATATTGTTATATACTATTAATATTTATATTATATCAGTTGTATATTTATATTAATATTATATATTAACAATATATTATATGTTGATTATATGATTTACAGTAATTTTCTCTCTCTCCTTATTTTACCCCTACTGTAGTTCCCCACCTCCAAGAAATCTGTCTTCCTGTTTCTCATCATCTCTTCATTTTTTACTCTTTAACTCATTTATATTTTGGATATCTTATATAAAAGAAACCATGTGATAATCTTTTACAGCTAATCTGTTTAACTTCACATTATGGTTTCATGTTCCATCTGTTTCCTACAAATGATCCAAATTTCTCCTTTTTATGGCTCAATAATTCTCTACTGTATACATATATTACTGTTGTTATCTGTTTTTCATGGTTGGGCATATAATCTGCTTCCATAGTTTGGCAGTTGTGAATTGTGCTACTATAAATATAGGTACATCTTTAACTCTTTTGAGAAAATGCCTGGAAGAGGTATAACTTGGTCAAAGGAAATTTCTATTTTTCAATTTCTGGGGAATCTCCATACTGATTTCCATATGCTTGTATTAAATTACATTCCCACCAACAATGTAAAAGTGTTTTTCTTTCTCCACATCTTTCCTCATAATTTCTTGTTTCTTTTATTTTTTAATTGAAATCTTTATTGGTACATTATATATATACATCATGATTGCATTCAACAATGAGAATTTGTACCAGTATATGACACAACTTAATTCTCATTTTTTCCCATAACCCTGCCCACCCTACCAACCCCACCCCCCATTTATATATAAACTTTGTTTCCTTCCATTTTGTTATAATCTCATTATTTTCCCCCTTCACTCCATTACGGTTTGAGTGTTTTCTATTTCACAATATATAACATACATTCTAGAGCTCATTTATAGCTTTGTTTTCTCATACCAGAGAAAAGATACGATATTTACACATCTGTGACCTATTTATTTCACACTCACCTCACTCCACATAGAATGACTGCCATTTCAGATTCAGCCAACAGCAAATGTTGGTGAGGCTGCGGAGAAGAAGGAACCCTTCTCCACTGTTGGTGGGAATGTAGATTCGTACAACCCCTGTGGAAAACAGTTTGGAAATTCCTCAAAAAGCTAGGATTGGAGGCCCCATTTGACCCAGCCATCACTGCTAGGTATATACACACAAAAATTAAAAGATTCATATCACAGTGACATATGTGCACCTATGTTTATAGCAGCTCAATTTGTGATTGCTAAATCTTGGAAACAACCCAAATGTCCATCAACTGGAGAATGGATAAAGAAGCTGTGGTTCTTCTACAGAATGGAGTATTACTCTGCCATAAAAAATGATAAGCTTGAATCATTTATACTTAAATGGACGTACCTTGAGGACATCCTCATAAGTGTTTCTTAAGTCTATGATAGTAACTATTCTGACTGGAGTCAGAGGGAACCTCAGTGTTGTTTAGATTTGCATTTGCATTTTGATTCCTACCTGGGCCTACCTCTTTCACAGGCTGGGTGAGCCTGGGAGAACAAACTCCTTGCTTCTCTGGCAAGGAGAGGCTCAGAGCTTGCAGAAAGTACAGTTCAACTCCGTTCCTGAGGTCACCCTAAGGGCCACAATAGCGAAGCTCCTGCTTTGTTTTTGTGGAAGAAAAGGCCTGATATATCACCGAGGTATCTCCTGATGAGCATTTTTAAAACTTATTTATTGATAATTTATACTTCTTCTTTTGAGAAGTGTCTATTCAGTTCTTTTGCCAAATTTTCAATTGGTTTGTTTGTTTGTGGGAGTCTAGCTTTTTTTCTGTCTTGAGAATAGTATATTCTTGTCCTTGAATGCACATCTTCTGAGTGTATGCTGTGCTCTGGATCACTTCCTGTGCACCACAGGACATATCAAAGGTGGTCTTATTCCTCCAGAAAAACAAAGTCACTTTCTCCACAACGAGACACCTACACCTTCTGTACTTTGCTCAAGGTAATTTGGTTGAATGAGTATCAATATGGGCAATCCTGGATTTTGTATTCTATAGCTTTCTTTATGTACCTAATTAGTCTCTGTCCATAAGAGAAACCTTGACTGCATTACTGAATTACTCAGTAGCACTTAGAGTAGGGAATCCGTGAGCATATGATGGATGGATGGATGGATGGATGGATGGATGGATGGATGTATGTTTCCTTCTCCTCTTGAGCTCAGAAATCCATAGACAAACTGCTTCCATTGGAGTCAGGAACCTTCCACCTATAAGGAATATTCCACAAAGAGTCTAAGAAACTTTATTCATCTCTGTCAGGGGCACTTGACAACAGTTTGAATTATCACAATCAACCCTACACTTCTTATATTTAAAACATAGATTAATATTTCAAGAGAACAAGCTTCTCATTTATAACCAAGACCTTTGGTTTAATTAACCAGAGGAAATAAAAGAAGTCTGTGAACATCATTGCATTGCTTATGTTTTTCCATTGCACTAGTGGCTGGGTTTACCTCTTTGGCCTTTAATTATTCCTTTCTCTCACATAGTTTCATCTTTAATACTTTGAGATGAAAATGTGATTTGCTATTCAGAGATTTCAGCAAAAATCACATTCAAGTCAGCAAGTTAAGAGCCTGTTAAACGAAGAGAAGATTGGAACACAGTTTTGAAAGGATTTTTATGCAGTATTTTTAATTAAATCTGTGTTATTGTTTAGGATGGTGAGGAATCATTTACATGCATGACCATGTTCCTTTGAAATCTCAGTCATGCTGTTCTTATAATGGTAGCAATGGTAGCATTAGGCAGGCAACCTAGGAACAAGTTTGCTTCTTCGGTCAGATACTTTTTCAGCAGCACCTACTGTGTATAGCTGGTTTATATTAGACATTAACCCGGGGTCTGTGACAGTCAAAACAAAAAACACTTAGCAAAGCTCTTGTTCTATCATATCGGTGATAGGTGACATCACCACGTCATAATAAAACTTGGTAATGAAAAGGAGAAGAGCAGGATCAAAGGAGCAAACATTGTTTCCCTTTGCCAGGAACTGCTACAGGTATTTTGCCTACCTTCTTTCTTTCTAATTTTTTAAATTTATTGTTTATTTATCAGTATATATTTGCAGTACATGCATTTTACAACTACCATGGGGAGTTGATACATATACATGATACAGCTTATTTCTTTTTAATCTCCACTCTTCCTACTCTAATTCATCTTTTACTTTTTAGTTCTTGTTGATATTATGAATCTTCGTTCATGTTTATGACATATAATATTGAGATTCCTAGAAGTATTCAATCTTTCAATCATCACACAGCCCTTAGAGAAGAATCACTACCCCGTGTTACAGATGGGGGCCTGAAGTTCAGAGAACTGAATGGCTTGTGGAAAGTCACACAGCCCTTTCATTGGTCTCTCTGAAACCCTGCTCTGGCAAGGGTATATTTCATGCTGACCTTTCAGACCTCATTAAAGGATGTTATGAGAATCAGACTCTTAAACCCATTATTGAATTAAGAAAGAATGTTAAAGATGGTGTTTCATACATCACAGAAGACCCTCTTTTGAAGATACACATAGAGATTTCTGTCTAGACTCATGCAAGAAAAAGCTATGTTCCTTTTAGAAAGAGACATCTTTTCATTTTATGGACTTACTAAAAAGAGGTCGAGTTTTATCTTTGTATGGGCTTTAATAAAGTTTAGGCTCACTGTCTGCTCCCTTTACTAAAGAATGCAGATATTTTCAGCATATTTTTAGGGCACAACCCACACATACTTCCATTGAGATGTCTCCCTAACTTTGCATTTTTCTCTGAGTCTTGAGAAAGCAAACCTGATACAAAGATTTATGAGTTTATCTTGTACAGAAAGGAATACAAGCCTGGGAAAATGAAGGGAGGAATCAGGAGGGAGAAGGGAATGAGGAAGGTACACAGAGCAGTTTGTCAACAAGCTGGACACTAATTGTCATCAAGCTTGGCTGATTGTTCTTCAAAGCAGTTATTAGCTAATAATTAAACATTATGTCTCATGTGAGGGGAGAGAAGAAGAAGGGCATCATCCTGCATCAAGCCAAGATTTGTCTCCAGAGTATTACCCCCCCTTGTATATCTGGGTGCCGTGAGTATGGTTCTGCAGTGCGCCAAAGAAAAATAGGGAGCCCTGCCATGGCATCCACATTCTCCTTCCACCACTTCTATTTCTTGACTTTAAAAAGTCTTGTATTGACTTCTATCTTCACAAGCCATCATCAACCTGACTTGGATAGACCAGTATGTAAATAAAATTCAACAATGATTTCAAGTGAGCTAATCTGGCCTCTCCAATAAGCCACGTACATCAAGGCATCTCTAGATGGATCCCAAAAGTGGCAAAAATGGGCAGCTGAAGACATACTATCAGAGCCACAGGCTGTTGTCACCATTTTGTAGACCACATGGCAGCCTTTAACTCAACATCTTGGGCCAAGAACATTTTTTCTTAGATATTTCCTTTCAATCTTGGTTTCATCTGTCATTCAAACCCCAAGCTTGTACAAGATAGCATGGCACTGGAATCTCTAACACTGAGCACAGTTTCAGGCCTTGTAAAAGTTCTTTGCACTAAGCTAAATAATTAACAATTATTATGTCATGTTAAAATATTTTTTAAAAAGCATTTATTATAGATTCAAACCTGCACTGCCTGGTTTGCTTTGTTTAGTCTTAACTCTAACAAGCTGTGCTCAGTTATAGAATATGAGGAAATCTGATCTATTCATTTACTTACTTTATGGACTTTTCAGAAAATGGGAAATATACTCAGAATGTCAGGGAGGGATAAATTTTTACAATGGCCATATTCAAAACTGATACATAAATTTAATTCAATACCAATCAAACTACCAGCAGCATTCTTCATAGAACAAGACAAAACCGTCCTAAAATTCATATGGAAACAAAAGAGATAACAGACAGCAATCTTGGTCAACAGGAACATAGCAAGAGGCAACACAATCCTGGATTTCTAGTAATATTACAAAGCTACAGTGATAAAAACCAGTTTGGTACTGGCACAAAAACAGACACGTAATTTACCCCTACACCCTCTTTCCTTTTAAATATTTTCTATTTCACAATATCAACTATATATACTAGAACTCATTTACATCTTTATTTTCTCACTACCAGAGAAAAGATACAGTATTTATCCATCTGCGACCTATTTATTTCACTTATGAGGATATCCTGAAGGTATAGCTATTTGAGTATGAATGACTCAATCTTATCATTTTAAATGGCAGAATAATACTCTGTGCCAAGAAATAAATGTCATCCAGAATTCAGCAGAGTTGTGCTCTATTCCCAGACTTCCCTGCCCCAGAACCTGCCTCTGATGAAATTGTACTTTTGCAGATCTTATTTCTTTAAAACTTGAATATTTGCACACTTGTTTTTCTAGGGAGACTGAAAAGAAAATGAAACAGTAGTGTGGAGTACTCTTAAAATAAAAAAGTATTATTTCATTAATGGGAAACTATCATTGCTTCCTCCACCTACCACCATAAGAATCAAGTCGTATCATATTCTGGTACAAATTCTCAGTGTGGAATTTAATGATGACGTGTATTCATAATGTAACAATAAAGACTTGAATTTTTAAAAAATAAAAGAAAAACTATCATTGTTATTAATAATGGCAAGGGGTAGTGCAGGCTGGTGCAGTGGAAGTGGTCCACGAGGTGTGGGAGGAGCCTCTCTCGGCCTGAGCTGGGAGACAGTGGCAGGCTCCTGCCAGAAACAATGTGAGTCACGCAGGGCCGTGAGCTGAGGAATGAACTAACACCAGTAGTAACACTATCCTTCTTAGCACTCAGTACACAAGCAGTGTTTGGAATATTTTACATCTATTGACACCACTAATCTTCACAATGCCATAAGACCATTACTTTTATTATCATATCTGTTTTCAGATGAAGGAAGTGAGGCACAGGGAGGGAAGGTGACTCACCTCGAATTCACGTAGTCAGCAAGAGATTCAATCAGATTCTTGCACCTGGGCGGTCTGGCTTCAGAGCCTCCTGTGGATGATTACCGTGCCCTCAGGATGCTCAGAATGAGCATCTCTGTGAGTCTGGAGAAGGACAGAGTCCAGGCTGAGCATGGGTTTAGGTGGGCCTGAGCTTGTGCGGGTAGCAACAGGAGTGCAAGATTGGTGGTGGCTCCCTGGCATCTGCTGTTCCTCTGCCCTGTACTCAAGACTGCCCTCTGCCTTGACTGTACTTGTCCCACCGGCTCAATTACCCTCCTCCTTTCCTTCACTGACTTATTATGTGAGTACTTTATTTCCTAATTCTTCCTAAGGGAAGAAACTCTTTTCTCTTCTTGTTCATTTTGTACAGTCAGAACCTAGCATAATTCTGACCTACAACTTGTACCAGCAATGCCTGTTGATTAAATGATCTAATGTTCCTGTACAATAGGCCCCATCCATTTCACAGATGAAGAACCTGACAGTAAATTGCAGAAAGCTGGCCCAGATTCCAGCCCTGGGCAAATGAGCAGTAGAGTTGAAACTTTCCCTGAGCTGACTTGCTGACTGACAGTCACTGCTTTGCCAGGGGGTATAGAAGGTCTCAGAGCCTCCAGGACATGCACCAGAGCCAGAGATGGCAAAGAGATCTAGTAACCATCTCTAGTCAGGGTCCCTTTGAGACTCACCCATGCCTCACAGTGTGTGCCCTCACTCTCTTCCTCGCCACAGCTCTGGTCTTTGCTTTTGAATCTTCGGTGTCTACTAAGAGCTTCTCCATCATTTTCAGGCGACACTTGTAAATTCATTAGAATCCTAAGTATTTGTCCCACATATGTTCTTACCCTGGGCCCATAGTCCAGTTTTCCCACTAGGCTCCATCTGCCCCCTTTCTAGAGGAACGATTTCAGTGTTTCTGGATCTTCCAGTCATCATCAGTCTATTCAGTCTGTCTGTCGGTCTGTCTGTCTGTCTGTCTGTCTGTCAGTCAACACTAATGGGTGAGTGCTGCCATATCCCTTACACTGAACTATGAGAAGCTGAGTCTTTTGGAGCAAAGGGAGACCCATCCCCGGGGCTCACCCTCCCTGCCCCATCCTGAAACAACTCACTTCCTGACCATTCCTGGGTGCAGTGCATATTCTGCTTGATCTTTGTGCAGTTGCTTTTGCTCAGGAAAGGAACACCTAAGTAGAAATACTCCCCCTCCTAATTGTCAACTTTAAGACATATGCTTCATGACCCATTAAAATGTTTAACTCTCTCTGTACATGGACTCTTACAACTTCCAGCAGGCAGGCTGTGCCTCTGTGTCTCTGAATCTGTGCCCAGGGCCCTTACAGGTGACATTGGCTCAAGGAATTCAGGAGGAAACATCCCCAGGTGAATTCTGTAGCTCATCCTGAAAGCAAAAGCCCAGGGGTAAGAAATGCTTGGAAGCTTTGGAGAAGTAGTTTTCTTTGGGAGTGAGAGAAATACTTAACTGTGGGCTCAGGTGGGGCAGCTTCAGACAGGAAAAGTGAGAGTGTGGAAGAGAGATAGTAGCATGCACAGTACTGGGAAGGGGAAAGGATGGGATGGAATCTTTTCAGCTCACGGTCACATCCCCGGTGCCCGGCAGTGCCTAGACATAGTGAGTGCCCTGGGGGAATTTCACAAGTCTTTTGGGGAATTTTTATTCCACATAATAGTCGTGGGTGGCCAGTGGCAGGACAAAGTAGATAAAGTTAAAGAAGTTGGTACATAGCCTACACTCTTCCCAGCCTTTATCTGCCTCTGCCTCTGCCAGCTGGGAGATCCGCGCTATTTTTGGAGGGAGGATACCAAGGATTAAACTTGTACTTGTGCTTGCAAGACAAACACTGGAACCACTTAGCTGAATCCCTAGCCCAATATACATATAGAGTTTGAGACAAGATATTAGTTTTGTATTTCAGGCTGGCCCCAAACTCACAATGTAGCCCAGGCTAGCCTTGAATTCACAGCAATCCTCCTGCTTCTGCCTCCCAAGTGCTGGGATTACAGGTATGAGCCACGTTTGGCATTCCAAAATTTGTATTCTTAACAAGTATCTGGAGAATGCTGATGCTTCTGGCTCAGGACCTCTGCAATGTAGAATCCTGCTGGGTAGAAAAAAAAAAAACTGTTGGATTGTGTTAAATGAGATTTTCCCTAAGAGTTTTGATGCTGGTCTCCTTTCTTCATGGCACATCTTACCAGGCAGCATTTTCCAGAATCCCAGGTGAGAAAGGAAGCCAGAAAGGGCCCCAGGAGTATATGTCCCTGAGTGGAGGAATGAAGCCCTCATCTCTGCTGGGTGCCCCAGCCCTCCTTCTCACTCCCACACTGCAAGATAAGACAGAGTGTTCAGCCCACGTGGCAGTGAGAGCAGATTTTCTGTTCTGACCTTTGGCTCCCACCACAGCACTGTCAACCTTTCCTTCCTGGGACTTTGAAGAAGTCACAGACGAGCTCCACACTGCTGAGGGAGAATCTCTGAATTAGATAAGGGATCAAATGCAGCAGATTTCTTATTACATGAAAATCATGACTAGAAACACTTAGGGATATGCCACAGGTGTTACCCAGCACTGAGGATGGAGGCCTGATACTGTTTAAAGACAAAACAATAAAAAATAAACCAACTAATTACTTGGACATCAGATCGGGGTGTCAGGGTGCCCACCACACCATCTATGTGTGCTAAAAGACTGCTGTGCTTTCTCTTCCTGGGGAGGACTTTACAACTGTATGTTAAACAACTCTTGACTTATATGCTCCAAACACAAATTACGAGGACAGTTTTCAGGCTTATTTGTTGATTCGCCTAAATGTTGCTCAGGGAGTGCTGTCACAGGCACCTCTTCTGTCTCCTGCCTCCTGGATCCACAGCCCTGAGTCAGCAGTGGCTTTTGACAGGAAGCTCGGCAGATGCTTTCCGAACTGTCCCAATCACCTTCACAGAATGCACATCGTCTTTCTTCTGCCTCCTCAGAAGCAGGCAACCTCCTGGGAAGATCTTAAATAGATTTGCAAATCAGAGTGGCATTTTTGCCTTCCAAGGAGGGTGATCTTGGTTCTAACCAAGACTTCATTTTTTCTAATATTCCAAGACAGTGGCCTGAGTGCAAAAGGCGTTGCAAGCCTGTAATGAGAATCTGGTTTGCACAGTTTCAAGCCTTTTATTAAATTGCTCTCTATTTCATAAAAGGAATTTCAGTTTTGACCAGCCCTTCAAACACATTCTGAGGAACAGTGACTTATGCAGATCTATTAATCATTACCGTCTGAATGTAATGCAGGACAAGACTGCTAAAGGGTGACTTCACAGAATGCAAAGGCACTGAAACAAAATAATGACCCTTAGCATTGTAACA
This sequence comes from Petromus typicus, assembly GCA_004026965.1. Lineage (NCBI taxonomy): Eukaryota > Metazoa > Chordata > Mammalia > Rodentia > Petromuridae > Petromus > Petromus typicus. The sequence continues at coordinate 177,181 of PVIR01000270.1, forward strand.
AGGTCTTCTAGAACACAGCCTCAACTCTGCCAACACACGCTTTCAGGGTGTTTGCTGGAATTCATCATTCTTTCATCTGTGGGATCTATACGTCTTAACTTCATCAGCAGTCTCTTTTTTTGAGACAGGGTCTTGCTTTGTAGTTCAGGCTAGCCCTGAGCTCAGCCTCAAACTCACATCACAGCAATCCTCCTGCCTCTACCTCCCAAGTGCTGGGATTACAGGCGTGAGCCACCACGCTTGGCACTGTGTTATGTGGTACTGATTGCTGCTGGGCGTGAGTCTCCACACCCAGTATTGTTGTATGTGGTTACCAGAGGATTGAACCCTGGCCCTTTAGCTTGCAAGACAGGGGCCGGAACCACTGAGCTAAATCCCCGACTTTTCATCAACATTTTCATTTTCTGTATAATCTCACCTGCTATCAGTGTCCTCATCTCTGTTTATGCTGTTAGTTGATTTTATGTGTTTGTTTCAATAGCTATGTCTTTCATTCCTGGAATTTGTATTTGGTTCTTTCCAATCCTGTCTTCTTCTATTCCTTTTCCCTTGATCCATTTTCTATAGGTCCTGTTACAGGAGTTTGATAACTTGTCATCTCTTTTTCTGATAAATGCAAAGGAACGCTTCTTCTTTGTGGTGTAATTTCTTTTATTTGGAGTTATTCTCTAATAGAAACTGTCATTCTGAACCCTTAAGTTCCAGGTATATCTCTGTCTAGACGTTCTCAGTTTGCCTTTGCCAAATGCCTAAAGACTTTCCTGGTGCATTTTACACTAGTTTCTGAGCTTAGGGTTTCGATTCACTCACCATCTAAATGCAACTACAGCTTCCTAACTTAGAAACTCATTGCAAGTGCTCAGGAAGCAGACAGTCTTTGGTCAGGGAGAGGCCATAAGTGTCATCTCAGGGGATGGCCTGAGAAATGCTCTGTGCCCATTGGGTTGACCAGTGATTCACAAGCAGTTAGACATTAAAGTTCTTCTCTGCCCCCAGGAAAGGTCACTTTGCCTAGTCTCCTTCTGTCTTGGTTGAACTATGCATTGACACATTTATTTTTGCTGCCTCCTGGCCTGATCGTTTTTCAATTACAGTTTGTCCCTCCAGTTCTGGCAGGGGGTCAGTGCAGGTCTCATTGGACCATAGATCCACATTTATGAAACCCTGGTTAGGTATCTCCTTTAGCTGCTGGCTCAGATTATTTGGTAGCAGACGTCTGCAGGCATCAGCTCAGCATGAACTGAAGGATGCTTACAAGGAGCTCATGAGGCGGCTCCCAAGCTCTGAGTCCTGGCTCAGGCTGCTCCTCACTCCCACACCACCCTTCCTTTTGATTTCAGAGAATATAAATCTTAGCACTTTCTGCAATTCACATTAAACTGAGAGCAAAACGATCCCTTTTAAATTTTTAGTTTTGTGTTTATTTCCTTTTCTCCAGTACTTACTGTAGCAAGAGTAAGTTCATGAGCAGTTTCATATTCTGTGAGTAGGAATATAAACAAACACAGTCTTATACAAAACACAGTGAGAATGTGTATCAAGAACCTTAAAAATAGCTATAACCTTTGACACAGTAATTCCATTTCCAGGATCTTTTCTAAGGTTATAATCAGAAATTCAAATTGATTTATGAATAAGGAATTCACATCAGCATCATTTGTAATAATTGGTAGATAAATGTCTGGTATTAAGAGAGTAGCTAAGTATTTTTGCAGCTTATCCATATTACAGAGTCATTTCAAATGAAGTTTTTGATATATTTTAAAGCTGATGTTAAGAAAAGCAGGCAAATTTTGAAATTGTTATACTATGTGATCTGTGTAGACCTTTCCCAACTGTTATTTCTTCAAAGATATTTTTAGGAATTCTATAAATACAAGTGTTCCATCTCCCAGCACGATTGAAAGTTATTATAGGACTGTACTTGGGAGCTGCTGGGAGCCTTGGATATGCTAATGAGAATGGACCCCTCTCCCCAAGAGGCTCAGTTCAGTGTTGAGGGTCACTGTTCTGTGGGACGTGGGAAGTTTCTGATCAGTAGAGCATAATTCAGCCAACCTACAGAAAAAGTGCCAAAGAAACAACTGTAGTATTGAAAGGAGTTAAGCCACTGTTGATAAATGAAGTTATTACTTTTTTCCTTGGAAGTTTTTGTTTGGTCTCACAAAAGTGCCGAGTCTTCTGAAATAAAGCTGAAGGCCCATTCTCCTTTCAGATTTGACAGCTATGTAGCATAAGCTGAAACACAGTCACCCTGCTAGTCACACGGAGAAGGCAGGCACAACTGTGAGGGTGGTGAGGGGCAAGGAGAGGAGAACCCTCCCCCTCACACTGCCTGTCTGGCTTCTGGTGCTCTGTGCATAGTCTGCAAGCGTGGGGTACAGTCAGAGGCACCTCACTGTCATGCAAGGCCTAACCATGGGCTCCCACACACCCCTGGGAACATCCCTCAGGACATGAACCGTAGTCCAGGCTTCCTCTGCTGCCTGGCCATCCTCAATTGCGAAGTCCAAGTCCAGGCCACAATGGGCTTCCTGGGATTGGGAGCTCTATTCACATGTTCCCCTTCATACCCCCAAGGTGCTCAGCCCTATCCTCTGTCTTCAGGTCTTCCTTTGTGTCACCCCTAGGAGCCAGGTCATTTCTCCCAAGTCAGAGGCCCAGCTCAACAACCCTGCATATAGCCAAGGTGTGGTGCAAGACATTTAGCAAGAGAGGAATATAAACTGAGTCAGGACTTCTCACTGAGCTTTGGAGTGATCCACCCAAAAGCCTTCAATTTACCCTCCAAAGTCCCATAAAATATTCATCAGACTTTATCAGGCTAATGGTCTTCAAAAGGAGTAATTTTCTAAGACATGAGACAGGACAATATAAAAAGAGCATTAAGGAAAAAAGTCTTATTTCAAAATGAAAGGGAAAAGATCATTTAGCAACCCTGTTGGTGTTATCTATTCATGAGAAGCAGCACATTTAATCCAGAGTGGGACGTAGGGAGGGCTTTGATGCCCTCACCTTGGGGTCACCTTCATGCAGAACTCATTTGTCTCCCCTGCGAAAGACAGCAGAGCGATGGAGGTGATGCAGATGAGAGACATTCCAGGGGAGGACCCCATAGGGCAGAATGAGTCCAGAGGGAGTATAACAGAGAATCCTGAATGTCTCTGAGGCATACACTTAGGGGTCAGAGGCTGCTGACACTATTCTCCGCTCTTACTATCTCTTAAGCTTCTTGTTGCTCATCCTGATTCCTGCCAGTCATGACTCATTTTGGATCATGCTGTATAAATCATTCTCTTGAGGTAAGGAATTGTGAGTCCACCTTCTACCAGTATCTCTAACCAGTATCTCTCACCATCCCGTCAAGGCTGTTTCCAAGCCCTGGAAGCAGGAGTTGTGAGTTCCTATGTGAGTGGCCTCCCCAAATCCAGGTCAGGGGCATTAATTTGATATCCTCTCCTTCCTTCTCAGGCACAGGGCAGGGAGAGCTGCATCTTCCTGAGAAGACTATCTTCCCCTGGAAGTTGTTTTGAGCTGAAAGGTCCATGAGAATACACCAGCTGCTCAGATGAACCTTTAAATAGATGTAAAGAATTGGGGGATCCAATTCCTTCTGTTTCCTCTGTCATGATCTACCCTCTTATGCCTTTCTAGCTCTTTATTTCTTTCCTATTCCATGTTGTTTTCTCCCTTTATCTTTTCTTTCTTCCTGCCTTCCTTTATCTTCATCTTTGCTTCTTTCAATCTTATACATATTTTATAGCCATATCTATTCCCCACCAGGGAAATGATTCCAATTGAACTTTTTCCTCTACTCAAGAACTAGAAGACTATACCTTGAGGACAACCTCATAAGTGAAATAAATAGGTCACAGATGTGTAAATATCATATCTTTTCTCTGGTATGAGAAAATAAAGATGTAAATGAGTTCTAAATTGTATGTTATATATTGTGAAATAGAAAATACTCAAAGTAAAATAAGGTGAAAGGGGAAAAATAATGAGATTATAACAAAAAAAGAAAGGAAACAAATTTTATGTATATGGGGGGGTGGTAGGGTGGGTAGGACAATGGGAAAAAATGAGAATTAAGTTGTGTCTTATACTGGTACAAATTCCCATTGTGGAATGCAATCATGATGTGTATATGTAATGTACCAATAAAGATTTCAATTTTAAAAATTAAATAAATAAAAAGAACTAGACTATTATTCAAGGAGTTTTGACATAGCTACCTATTTATAAAACACTTATCAGCCTAGAGAGCTGGTAATTCTGTGACCAAGATAAGCTGCCTATAGTCAAATATATCTGGCCTTCTATATGTGTAGGTTCTACATCTGTGTATTCAACCAACTTGCTCGCTTAGGAAGACCCTGTCTCAAAATAAAAATTTGTAAGGATGCAGTTCGGTGCAAAGCTCCTGAGTTTGATCCCCAGTACAAGAAAGAAAGAAAGACAGACAGACATGTATCTGAATGAACAAAAACAGTTTTTTTCCAGTTATTATTCTGTAAACAATACATAACAATAATTTGCATAGTGTTCACATTATATCATGTGAACTTATATCAAGATTACTGAAAGGACCTGGGAGGATGCACACAGGTTATATGTAAATACTATACGTATGAGGAACTTGAGACTCTGCAAATGTTGGTATCCACAGGAGGTCCTGAAGTCAATCCCATGAATTCTGAAAAGTGGTGTATCTGCCTGATGATTGGATTCTCAAAAACACCAGAGGAGATTTCTCATCATGTTTGACAATGAGCTTCTATAACTTCAGTATATGTCAATCATTATGTTCTTTGCATTCTCTGCAATGACAATTTCTGACCTGAAAATCTCTCATTTTGTAATTAGAATTTAAAAGTACAATGTTGCCTTGCATATCTGATTTTAAGCCTTGTTTCCCTTTCTTTTCATTAGATTTGTGACAAGGAGTGGCATTACTATGTCATCAATGTGGAGTTTCCTGTAGTCACCCTCTACATGGACGGAGCAACATATGAACCATATTTGGTGACCAATGACTGGCCCATTCATCCATCTCACATCGCCATGCAGCTTACTGTTGGTGCTTGTTGGCAAGGTAACCTTGTCTGATACAGTCTATGAAAGATATTGATAGAGGAAAAGGAAAACAAATGGTATGAGAGTTAGCCCAAAACAAGTTGCCAGTACTAACTAATGAAATAGGACTTACAACAATCAATCCAGATACTAAGCCTGTGTAATAATGAAACACTTGACTAGATTTTTATTTCAGTCAGTGTGTATAGTGTCATGGTTGTCTCTCAGTTGCTAATGCCATTCACTATTCTGAAATTTTATCTGATTCCAAACAGGGTTTATATAGATAAAAGTCTGGATATAGAATATTGTGTTAGAATTGCTAGTTGTAAGGGCCAGGGATTTAAGCTAAGCAGTTCCAGAACCTTCCTGGCAAGCACAAGTTCCCAAATTTGATCATCAGTATAAAAAGAAAAAAAAATGCTAATGGGCTCCAGTATATGCCAGGATAGTCAGAATCCAAAGATTTCCCTTAATCATCACTCAGGTTGTCCAAGGCCCCAGCTCTGTGTTCATCAAGCTCAAGATGCCCAGGTGGCCAGACATAAGCTGCCCATAATTCAACAGGCTTCTCTCAAGGTTGCCTCAGCTCTAGGATTTGTTCCCAAATCCAGGCCCACCTCCCTTTTGAAAGCAGGAAAATGAACTTCCTCTGAGTGTGTGTAACTTCTGTCTCTCACTCAGACCTACAGTCTTTGTTTCAGTTCCCTAGAAAGTAAGGAGTTTTTGGGGGGGTTTTTTTGTTTATGTTTTTGTTTTTGTTTTTTAAGTATAATGAAAGAGCAGAGGGGAAGAAAGATACTCCCAAATAAGTATTTAATTAATAATTTGACACTTGCCCCAATCTTACATTGATAGATTCTCTGAACACTTCTAAGATCTGTGATTCGACCTATCCACCACAGGAGACAGAGAAATGAGGTACAGAGCAGTCAGCTCTCAGTGTTCCCAGGCATTGCTTCAGTACCTCACATAGATCCCAAAGTCTACAGATGCTCAAGTACACTTGAAATAGTGCAATATTTGTGATGAACCTAGTTACATTTTCTTTTGTATTTTAAATCATTCTTGGATTTCCCATAGCATATAACACAAGGTAATTACCACTGTTATATTATATTATTTAATGATGACAATTATATCTGTAAGCATTCTGTACAACTTTTTCAAACATTTTTATCCATCCACAAAATTTACACATCGTAGCTAATTTCATAACACACAATACCGGACAACTGCATCTTAAAGGAGAAGAGGTTTGCTTGGCTCATGGTTTCACAGGGTTCATCCCATGATTGGCTGGCTCCAAAGCAGAAATAGCATGATGGAAGGGTATAGTGGAGGAGAGCTGCTCACCACATGGCAGCCAAAAAGCAGAGAAAGCAACAGCACCGAAGAGGACAAGACCAAGGACCAGATATAATACCCAAGGTCATGCCTGCCTAACCCACCCAGACACAAGCAGAAGTGTGCTGCACCGATCCCATGGGTGGCTCCCAGCCAATGAAGTTGACATAATCAGTCTTCACCATCTTACTGTGAACCTGGAGGGGCACCTCTGTAAGAATGTCTGCTGAGAGACAACTGACCAAAGACCAAGCTAGGGAAAGAAAACACGGGCCCCTCTGGCCAAACCAAGGATGATTTCTGGACATGAGACAAAATATGGAAGGGTATGTGGTGCTACTGACAAGCACTGAGGATGCAAAACTCAGGCAAGAGGATAAAGGTTAAAGAAGAGAAGATGCTCATGATCTAAGACCACCTACTTGAGGTCTGGTATGTATCACACAATGGTGAAGTGCACATTAAGAATTTCAGTAAAACTTGATAATGAGAGTTTCTTCAGTACTCCAAGTTTTCCCAGGATATCAGGAAAGAAGACTGTGTCACCTAGCAGAAGACCATGAGGTTAACTGATGTAGCAAAGTTCTGATTTAGAGGTTGCACAGAAATCACTATTAAATGCAGCTGCACAAGAAAAATATCCCTTGGAGTGGCTCACTGCTCCAGCCTGATACTACTATAGATACTATTGGGCATGCCTAATGAGTACTCTTAATGAAAGAGGGTCCCAGTCATGTCACCCCTTAACTCACTGTGTTTCTGCCCTAGAGGGCCTCAGAAGCCACATCTGTATTTCTGTAGCCTCATTTTACAACAGAAATCCACTCACCTTTGCAAGGACAGCTACAAGTACCATTATACTATATTATACCTACTTCCTAGAGTGGAGAAAGAGTCCAAAAAATATATATAATAGTATAAACAATTAAGATAATCCTTTAATCACTTAGAATAGACTAAGTTTTGCTGCAGAGACAAGCAAGTCCCAATTCTAACTAAATTACAAAAATTCTCACTTCATATGCATAGCAAATCAATAGATAGTTTTTCTTCTCTTTTTCTTCAGTGTAAGACCCAAGCAAACAGTGCAGCCCTATTTCTAGTTCTCCAGAATAGAAAGTATAGCACATTGTGCACAAGGTCCTAAATCTTCCACTACCCAGTGTCAGGTCATTTTTATTCACCTTTTATTGGCCAAAGCAAGTAATATGGTCGCAGCTACCTTTAGCATTACTGGACCGTGATATCTGCAAAGATATCTGTCCTACCAAGTCTATCCATCAATCAAAGAGAAAGTCAGTGAACCTGGAGAATATTCAGTCAGAGACAAAGCTTTGAAAGGTGACCCTGGAAATGTAGGGCAGGAACCTGAATGTGTAATCTTCAGCCATGGAGATTTGGGAGTCTTCCCTGAGAAGACTGACAACATGTCTGCAGAGTTTCAGCAGATGAAAAAACTTTTGTAAAATCTTTAAAAAATAGTCCTTTTAGGATGAGTAAGATTTCACTGCTAACAACAGAGAAGCTTGGCCTGGGCTCACTCGGGGTTCCTGTAGCTAGAACATTCATGGAACAGAAGGAGGATGAAGAGGCTAGAAAATGCAGTACGGACTGAGCCTGTGGACATCCTACCACCTTCTCCAGGAGTTTGGATTCCCTTGAATATCTACATCCTTCTTGGAGCCACATTTGTGTCTGGAATGAGTATATAAAGAGATCTTTCAACATGATGCAGCGCTGTGAAATTAATGGCCTGCAATACAGCCCTTATCGTCACGTTTCTAAACCTTCTGCCACCAACTTTTATACACAGGATCAGCTCTTTGAGTGGAACTCTAATTGCCTTTGGTGTTGCATTTGTGGGGAACTTTCAGGTGCTTTTGAGGTTGGCAAGGGAACTACTTTTCATTTATGATACTCCAATCAGAATTTAACAGTGGAAAGGGGGATGATTTGGTAGCAGCTGCTTGCTGGTTCTCCTGGGAACTGGCTCCAGCACTGTCGCTGGGCACTGTTCTGCAGCCTCAATTAGCCTGCTGTGTCCCGCTAGTGAATTTGAAAGCCTGTTTAGTGGAACATCATTTTTGTTGGTGTTTTTCCACTAATTAAAAAAATAAGACTTCATTTACACTTAAGAAATGTTGCCAGTAAGCCTAGAGCGTGTAGCATCTCATAATTGTGGAGAAAGACATTTGCAACCAGAATAAGCACTGCATCACAAGAGAGCACTCCTTCTTCTGTGTGGCTGCTGCCCACCATATAGCCATCATTTCTGTGTCCAGGGTGCATAGTACAGATGCTCTTTCACAGCCAAGCTCATCCTGTGCTGATTCAGACACTGCTAGTTCTGTACAAATACCAGGATCCTGGCTTCCTGTAGATTATGCATTATTCCACTTTTCCATTACTTTAATAAAGTACTTGAGTTGAGTTCTTCGTAAAGAAAGAAAGTTTATTTTACTCATAGTTTGAGAGACTGAAGGTTCAATTAGCATTCTGCTGGCTTTTGTGCCCCCTCAAGCTCTGACACTTCATGGTAGACTTCAATGCAATGATGAGATAGGTACAAATGGAAGAGATCACAGTGAGACCGAAAACAGGGAAGGACCTGTCCTGTGACCACCCACAAGAATCCACATCCCAGCTCCTCACAACACTCTCCCTGTAGGAACTAAATGTCCAGCCCTGAAACCTGAGGAAAACAAACTCAAGTCATAGCAAGCCACAGGGGGAGGATAGCACTTAAAAAACTAACATCCTTTTTCTCAAATTTCTTACCCATCCATTTCTAGGAACAAAAGTTCAAGTCTGCTCATAACCAAGAAAAATTATATAGCCCTGTCTGCTTGGCCCCTGGATCCAACCATCCAGGTACAATGAAGCCAGCCATGGAAGGAAGTGAATCAGGGAGGCTGCTGGCCATGCCAGGCTGCTGGCTTGAGCAATCCCATGGTTTCTAGGAAATACTACTCAGCAGTCCAGTGCAACTCTCCCCACACTGTGACAAGAGCAGTTTGATGTGTGTTAGATTGTTTGGGCAAGAGTTCTTTCATTGAAATAGCCAAACATTTGAAGAAGCACCGTTCCAGGTACATTGCTAGGAAGACATCATCCTGCTCCTTGTCCGACCCCCATCTCTTGTTGATGGATCTCATTAGTTCCTTTCCTATAGCTCTTGTGACCAGCTCATCCGTGTCTTTCCAGAGACTCTTCTTCCATGTTCATCAGAAGCCCAGTCTTGCGTACAGGTGATGGTGCCATCTGTGCTTAGATGAGGACAGCTTCTACCCAAGATCCTGTTCTTGCTCAATCCTGCTCCTACTTAGGAAGTGTGAGATTGAGTAGACATAGTCCCAAAACTCAGAGGTTGGTAAAGGACAGGAAAGGAACTTCTGCTGTAGCTTTTGGGAAGAGTCAAGAGACAGCATAGAACTTAAATAACCCACAGCAAGAGTGGCAGTCGTCAGCAGCACACCATCTCAGATGCAGAGGAATTGGAGCCACATGTGGCTCTGAGATCTGTTGCCTGTTTTCAGGTCGTTTTTCTGCCAGACACTGGCATTATTGCAGACATTTGGAATACATGCTTGCACTTAATAAGCTTGATCTAATTTAGTTCTAATTTCTCACAGTGAAGCCTGCGTTGAAATTATCCTGACTCCCTAGGGTCTCTGCTGTTGGGAGAAAGAAGCACACACTGTCATAATCTGCCTTGCATTCAGACAGATGTCCTGGGGAGAGTTTCATGAAGCTCTAGATCCACAGGATGTGCCTTTCATATGGGGTCAAGGTCAATAGTGGGAGGTCCTGCATAAGCTATCCGCATTCTCCTTCCTAAGGGAGGCATGATGGGCCTTTGCTTATTAAAAGCACTCTAGAAACCCTAGGAAAGCAACCTCTTTGACACTACTTAACTCATGTTTCTCTGTGTTATTTCACCGTTAAACTCATGCTGTAAAATAGTATTCCTGGGCATCCTTTAAGAAACATCTGGAGTTGTTAATGCAGATTTCCACCCCCTACTCCATTGAGAGTTTTCAGGGCACAAGGACTGTCTTGTCAAAGATGCTCAGCTCCTCCCTATTCTCAAACTCTAGGACCTGGAAAAAGCAAATTAATTAATATTTGAGGCACTACAGTCTAGCACTGAGACTGTTTTAATTAAGAAACGTGCTTCAGTATGACACCAAGAGGTGTCTAACAGTGTCTGAACTTAGTATTGTAAATTCTTAAAAATGAAGAAAAGATTGTTCTAAACCTTAGAGTCAATTTGACATTGGGACTGTTTGATTTGAAGACAATATAGTTGGCATCTGATTTAAATTTCAGTGAATTGTGTCTAGAAATAATATGATTCTAACTTTGTTTCTTATTATGAGTATTATATTACTTGGAGAATTTGAAGGCAGTATTAAAGCAAAAAGTATAATCTCAGTTCCCATGGAGACACCTTGCAGTAGGGAAAAGACCACCAGAAAAAACAAACAGGGAACTCACATGGCACATGTCATCTCAGAGTTCCTGGGCATCTTACTACCACTGTACCTGTCCCCACATTTCATTTGCTGGCTGCACCAGACACTGGGCTGAGCTGGGCTTTCCTTTCCACCTCATAGCCACCCTATGCTACAAGTATAATGACCCCATTTTTAGTATAAGAAAACTAGGACTTAGAGAAGGGAGATACATCACCAAGGTTCACCGTGGGGCCCAAATTTGAATTCCTAGTTGTACAGTCAGGATGCGTACAGTGAAGTAGTCTGGTAAACTATGACCAGCAAGGAAGGAGGGCCAAAGGATTCTAGAAGCTCAGGCCAAATCATTTGCCCAAATTTTTCTAATATTTCCCTGTATACTGGACAAAGTCAAGCTGAAGCTAAAAAATAACTACAAGCTTATAAGATATCTTGGATTGGAGTAAGGAAGCTAGCCATAGAGTCAGTAAAGTGAAATTTCACATTCTCAAAGCTGCTGTCTATCTGCCACATGTCTGTAAAAGCAGTCTTGCCTCTCTCAGACTCTCCATGCTTTCACTGGGACAATGAAAGCAATATTGTGGTGATATATGAAGGACCTTGTGCACCATGAATTTAGGTCCCCAACTCCGGAGTGGTGATGTTTGAGGTCATCCCTAACTCATATGTTTTGCTCACTACAATGTCATAAAAAGCTTTGTTGGAGAAGCAAGAAACATGGCACATAAAAGTGAAAGGGCTGAGGAAGCCTTCTGAGAATGTGTCATGGCCAGCCATGAGGACAGATCATTTTTCTCTGCAAGTCACCTGCAACATGCAGCTACGTGACCATCTCTCAGGGCTGTATAGACAGTTTTTAAAGCGGCAGCTCATGGGGGTCTATTACACACTCCACTTAGGCTTTGTATTCCCCGGGTGTCTTCATCCCTGAAATGAAGAAATAAGAGAAAGTGAGATTTCAGAGTCTTGCCATTTGCATTGCTCAGAACTGACACCCAACCATCCATGAAATTGTGTTCATTGAGGGGTATCCCCATCCAGCGGCCTTGCACAGAGTTGTATTCAACTCCAACAAGAGGGAACATGGCCCCCACTCTTTCCTATGTGTTTCTTAAGCTAAATAGCAGTGGGAATGACAGCAGATAAAAATCAGGAGCAGTATCTTGAACACACCTTATATAGGGAGGAGACTTCATACATTCACATCCCATAGATAATTTACCTCAAGTTGCACTTAGAGGAAAATGAATTTTACTGACTTGAAGGCTGCTTTTATAGTTACAAGGCTCCACTTCTGGGATGAAATAAAGCAAGGCAGATGAGGGATGGATATGTAGCTCTTATTCACAATGCAAGCTCTGCTTAGGTTTATATAGGATACATTAAATCATGTTTGCAAAATATTGTTGCCTTTCAGAACTTACAGCGTATTGGTTCAGACTCTCTGCAAATTCCAAAAATCAGAGAGATTCATGTTTCTTATATCAAACATTTCAGTAATACGTAAAACCTGTAGACATTCTCCCATCCACTTCAGATTACCTCCGCATTATTTATTATAACTAATATAATATAAAATCTATGTAGTAGCTTTTATACTGTATTACTTAGAGAATAGACATCAAGATAAAAGAAGGTTAATGAAAAGAACAAATATGTGAAAATGTTTTCAATCTACTATTTGTTAAAATGTGGGCATGAAATGTGAGAATAGAAAGGACCAATGGTACTGCTGCTTTTCAAGATATCTACATTTCCACGCAAAGTTGATGTGAATCTCTAAGAGTCTCTACTGAGACCAGCTGGAGTCTGCAGAGTTCATTGTGGTTAGGCATTGTCCCTAGACCACGTCAATCCCAATCTGTCCCACTTTGAGAAACCCTCCTTCTCCCTCCCAAGACACGTGTCATTATGTGATGGGCAGGCCCAGGGCTTGCAAAATGCCTAGCCCAAGTTTCACTGTTGGCTCCTCTCATTTCTGGCCAGGTGGCCTGGTGCATGTTATCAAACCTTGTACTCTAAAAAAGGAGTTCTAAATAGAGCGGGCAAGAATCTCAATTCACAAAGAAAAAAGGCTTTTTCCACAACACAAACAAGTTGAAAACAACTTGTTTTCATTTTAAGCCTTCATTCCATTTAAGTGGGAAAGATTTAACTTCCACAGGTTTGAAATTTTCCCCTTTACTTACGGTGCTGCTGACTGCAGGGGACATTGTGTAGTATTAAGGTGCTGAAGAGCCCAAGGCAACTTCCCATGTAGAAATCCTACTGAAACAGTACCTACCGTTTTTGGCCCTTGGTTATTAATGGTCCTTCAGACCTGGCAGCTGACCTGGTATTTCCTTGCCTTCTTTGAGGTATACTACATTTCTGCTGCTCCTCATGCTCTCTCTGTAAGGCTATCTGTGGTCTAGCTCTGCTGGACCAGCAGGTCCTGTGGGCAGCACATGCCCCTGCCCAGGAAGTTGCTTGAGTTGCCTTCACTCTGTGACTCAGTTGTCCTAACCTCCGCTTTGTCCTTATCACCCTCACCCCACCTCACCTGGGAGCCAGACTGTCCTCTCTTCTTCCCAAGGTGTGGGTCCCTTCCTCAGTCTTCCCCGCCATTCTAAGGCTTAGGCTTCAGGAAACTACATTGGAGAATCACAGTTCAAACTTCTCTGTGTCTCTCCCTGTGGAAAACCATAGGTATGGTTACATGGATCGGAGATGAGAGAAACACAAACAAAAAAAGAACAAAGGCTAAAATCTCCAAGTTGCTACCTCAACACTTAAGGGATAAATAAAATTGCATCTGAAAAAATCTGCCCTATTCAAACAACTGACAAATGGTGTCTACTCCCTCCCTCTAACCCATCACATATATTATCTGTATCATTTATCTGAAAATTAATCATGCACTGCATTAGAATAATTATTATACACAGAATTTATTCTTTTATTTTTATTTTATTTCACCAGCATCTGTACTTCATTCTCTCAGTTCAATATAAGGTTCTGAAGAACAGGTTCCACATTTTATAATTAACTGAATCTAACAGAATACTAGGTATACAGAAAATGTTTTAGAAACTGGTGTCAACCTAGCCTCAGGAATCCAAAATCATGTTTGCAAACAATTAAAGAAAGTTCTTTGTGGAAGAAATAGGGTTTTATTTGCTTTATTAAAATTATTTGTAACTATTCTCATTTTAAATGTCAACATAGGAACCATGTGGTCTATTTAGGTATCCTGGATGTTAACAGAAAGAGATTTTTCAACATTATCTATTATTTTTCTAGAATCCTGCATCACAACTACCACAGGGTGTGCATATATTTCATAGTTTATGCTGGCTTCCTGTTGCAAAATGCTAATTGAATTTATTTCCTGGAGCCTTGTCACTAATAAATAGAGGGCATCACATTTTGAATCAAAAATACAAAACACGAATATGTTTTGTTAAGAGAAAATAACATGTAGGAAAAGGTCGTCACATCCAAAGAGTCACTAAGCATGGCCCCTGAGGATGGAGCTCCTTAGTGAGAACTGGAGGGGGTTGGATGAAGGATCAAAGCTTCACCGTGGACCAGACGGCACTACCAGAGCACCTGCTGTGCTGTGCGCGGATCGATATACACACATTACAGGGACGTATGTTTCACAACTTCTTGTAATAGTGCCCTCTGGCCACTTATTTCCCCTTTTGAAGCTAAATTCACCCTCTATAAATATAGAATGAGTACTTATCTCCCGGGGGCTTTATGGTGATTCAGGGAGATGTATTTTTAGTACTTCACATGGTCTAAGTATGTATTTCGTGCTCAATAAATGAGAGTTGATAGATCTGCTATTCCAAGATAACAACAAACAAGGAAGAGGCCATCTGGGAGCCTTGGTGAGGAGCACCTAACCACTACCAAGTTCATGCCCTCTTTCTGAAGGTCAACAGAGATATCCCTTTGCTTTCGTAGGGATGTGCCAGTAGCTTGGAGGAGCACTTTATCTGAGGGGGCTTTAAGATCCTAGATTAGAAGGCCTTAAATTGGCTTCCCTGTTGTGATGGACCATCTCAGGCCATTCCTCACAGCCAAGCCCATTTAAAATTCCCTGTGAACTAAGGACTTCAAAAAGACATCATTCATTTCTAAAGTAATGAATTGTTGGCTACAAAGCAACAGCATTTTGATTCAAAATGACTTAACCCAACCCCTGAAGATAGATGAATGGTTCCCACAGTGGAATACATCCTGAAGCACAACAGAAAACATGTCGGTTGGTTCTGCTTGGTCCTGCCATGACTCATCCAGCTCCATCTTCCTCCCTGCACCACTCTTTTTGTCCCTGGTCTAATGGCAAGAAGGGTAGAGAGGCCCATTCTTTCCATCTTAACAATCTTCAGGGAAAGATGCAAGAGTTGGTTGCAAACTTTCTGGAGAACAAAGGGAAAGCTGTTTTTGTGTTATTTTGCCAGTCAGCATGTCTCGTGGAAATAGCCTACACTTGGGCCCGTTATTATTCCTGAGCCTATCCCCATAGCTTATTGAATGCAAGTGCTGAGTGGCTTCTTTTTGGTACTGAGTTTCAGGTCCACCCCTGAATCAGTCCCTGGAGCAATAGGAATGACATATACTAATTAGCTTAAATTAAACAGAGCCCATCCCTGGAGACTGAGTCCATTCCCTTGCATTCTAAGCTGCCTTAGCAAGACAGAAAGAGAGAGACTGATATTGGTGAGACAGCTACAAGGCCTCTGATCTGCTAGCATTCAACTTACCATTTCCTTCAATTCAGCGGGCACATATAAAATGTCTGTGGTGTACCAGGCACAGTGTAGGATGCCAAGAGGATAGAAGAGACCAAGTGCTGTTGGCAAGAAATGAGACAGTGTTTGCAAAGTGCCTGGTGAAACCCTCAGCGCCTAATACTTGTTCAATGTTGCCTTCATTACAATGAATAATGCATGAGTAATCCTTGCCATCAGGAGAGAGAGCAATAGAGACTTAAACTAATAAATTACTACAGTGTGTGAAAGGGAAACCTGCGGGAAGCTTCAAGGGGAGAGAAAACATGAACAGTACATGAAACCTCAGAAACGTCAAGCTCAGTGGTTATTGACCTTAGCCTCACATTTGATTCCTCTGTGAAGCTTTCAAAATTTCCTATACCAATTAAGGCAGAATCCCTAAGGGTGGGACCAAGCATCAGGTATAAGTTTGTCTTCTTCTAGATCCTCAGATGATTAAAAAGTACAGGCAAAGTTGAAAAACCTCAATTTTAGGCTGTTGAGGAGATAAAATACATACATGAAAACCATTTTCCCACAATGCCAAATGGTAAGAAACATGCATCCCTTTTGCAAGGCTCAGAGCAGGGACAGGGCACTGTGAACTCAGGGCAGAGAGAGGGTGTGGTGGGAGGAGGGAATTCAGGGTAGGAGAGGACAGGATAGACAAGAAGCCTGGGGAAGGTTTCAGCAAGCAACTGGGGACAGGGAACTTAAGAGACCTGGAAAAAAACTAAAATTTGCTTAACCTAAGCCACAGGGAGCCAGGGGAGGGTGTCACTGTGGGGAGGAACAAGGGTAAACGAATGCAGTGCATCAGTCTGGATCCAATCGGGGAGCATCCAGATTAACTTCAGCAGGAAAACCCAAAGCCGTGCCACATCTAACTGGGGATTGGAGCAGCCGGGAGTTACTCTCTAGTAAAAAGCACTCTAAAGAATGTAAGGATAGTGCGTGTGAGTATCACCCACTACTTCCAGGGCTGAGAAGAAGACCCGAGAGAGGGCCTGCCCTCCATGCACTGAGGTCAAAGTTGTCTGGCATAGCAAGAACTCGCCAACAGGTGGAGAGGCCTCTGCATGCCAGAGAACTGCTCACAGGGTGCTAGAGGCGCCGCTCACAGAAGTGTCTCCATACCACACTCTCTGCCACCAAACCACGGAATGCCTGGGAAGCCACAGGAACTGCTGAGCTGAGACAGCCTAGGGCAGGGGCAGCGAGCGTATGGCATGCCTGCCACAGTGGCATGTGGAGCCTCTCTTTTGGCATGCGAGCCAACCATATGAGCTGGTTTTTTACTAAGAATGTCAGTGCTCAGATTTAATTGCAGTTTTGCACCCTGCGATGAGAAGTAGTTTTTGGATGCAGTTTGGGCACCTGGTCTGTATAGACTCACCGTTGCTAGCTTAGCGAGACAAGATGCACAACTCAAAGTGCACTGTGAGCCACAGAGGCTCCTGGAGCTTACAGAAGTGTTTCCAGGAAATGAGCAAAGCCGCAAGAGCCCAGCTCCCTATTTCTTCCATGTTCTGCCTCCTTTCTGGACAAACACCCCCGCAATATCCAGGCGAGTTTTGTCTGTGTCACCGCCCAGAGGTGAACAGTAAAGCCCACGAGGAAGGCTGCCTGGAGGAGCCTCCCGCAGTCAGACCTCAGGGGAGGCCTGTGGGGGGGCCAGGGAGAAGATGGAAAGGAGCGGCTGCCAGGAAGGGTTCGCAGCAGAACACTCCGAACCCTTGCATATGGACAGTCGTGGACTGGAGCTCCCGCGGGCCTCACCACTCCCCCAAGCACATGCATGCTCCTTCAGGTTTGTGGGACACGGTTAGTGTGACCTTGGCCAACATAGCAATTCCTACCCGTATCCTCAGGGTAAGTGACAGTGCTGCTTTTTCTTTCAGGAGGAGAAGTTGCCAAACCACGCTTTGCTCAATTTTTCCATGGCAGTCTGGCCAGTCTTACCATCCGCCCTGGCAAAATGGAGAGCCAGAAGGTGATTTCTTGCTTGCAGGCCTGCAAAGAGGGGCTGGATATTAATTCTTTGGAAAGCCTCGGACAAGGAATAAAGGTAAGGAAAGAGCTGATGTCACTCCTGATAGGACACTGACTTATGAGACTGAGGCTACCCAGCACTGAAGCACACACACACAAAAATATTTGTTTCTGTCACACTACACAAAAATGGCACTGCAGCAAAGGTGTTGTCATGGAATGATGGTCATGACCCTGAATTTCAGGACAGACTTGTGCTGCCTTCTCCTGAGACTCCTGGGTCAAGTCCTATGCCGAATCAGCCTCCTATAAAACACTTGACACATACGGAACATCTGCCTGAGGAAATTGTGCTTCATTTGTTTGAGGGTTAGTTTGTTGCTTTGTTTATTTGCCTGAAGGAACTGGAGCAGCATGAGAGAATATATTGCTAAAACATGAAAAACAAATAGAAGTTAGGACTCTGTAAAACACAAACTCAAAAGGAAAGAAAAGACAGAGGTGAGGTAGAAGTAGAAAGCAGGTTTGGGGGTCAGGGGGTCTTACACAGTTCCAGAGAGGCACAGATTATGTTCTCAGCAATCTCTGGCAATCAAAAGGAACGACGTGAACAGACTCATGATTTTCATTGTCCCTGTGAATCAAAGGTATATTCTGAGAAAGCTCCTCCAGAGAGGTGCAGGAAAAGGGGTGACCCACTGTGGCCTCAGCAAGCATTTCCCTGGAAGGCAGGGTACTTTCTGGCCTCACCGGGATGTAAGCAGCTCCTGCTGGTCCTGAGGACCTGGGGTCAGGAATGTAGAGAAGGGTAAACATCATTAAAGACCTTGCTCAGCCTTCCTGAGCAACTCCTCACTCCTGTTGGAAAGCTGAACAACCTATCCTCCGTCCTTGCCTCCCCAGGTAGATGCAGCACTTCCCCTCAAAGCTTTGACTGTCATACTTCTTAATCACTCCCCAAGGGAGGGCAACTACAGTAGAAGGTCCCCAGCCTGCTGCCTATCCCCACCCAGTGCTGCCGTGGCTGTGCCTCACAGTCCCACCCTGCCCTTGCCTTCCTGGATAGGGACTCCCCCAGCAGAAGTCCCCTCAGGGCCTCCGGCTTGCAAGCTCTGACACTAGGTAGCTTTGGAGGTCTAATGGTGTTCTGAGTACCTGTGTTGTGTATTCCATGACAGTCACTTCAGCACAGATACTCATGTGTTCAATTTTGAGCTGCGTTCTGGAACACAGAGATTAGTGTTTCTACTCTACTATCCTCGGGGATTTCAGTGGCCCAAGTGGACATATGTAATCAAGCTTGCTGACTGCTACAGTGAGGATGAGTACTGACATTCTGCGGGTCTCCTCAGTGCCAGGCTCTGTCCTAAACCTTCAGCGCACATTACTCCTCAGAACTTCCCCTTGATAAAATTCCAACTTTACACATCAGGAATTGAGGACTGAAGGAGAAAGGAAATTCTCCTAAGATCTGCCAGTTAGAGCCAGAGCTCAAAGCTGGGCTGCTGTGATCCAGGGCGCCGGGCTCAAGTGAGTGTCAGTCAGGGAAGGCACCTTGGAGGGCAGGAGGCCTGAGCAGAATATGTAAGACAAGGTTGGAATTAAGCTGGAAAAGGTAAGGAGAATGGGAAAGAGGGCAGTCATTCCAGGAAGATCCACAGAGATGAGCGGTGGCAGGGGGCTGAGGGCCATCACAGTGTGCACTGGGTTTTCCATAGGGCCAGCGTTATACACACGTTCAAATTACAGAAGGGAGAGCTCGTGAGAGGGATCAGAGAGGTAGGAGAGGCCATATTCTGGGGCCTCCTAACCATGTTCAGTGTTTATATTTAGTATCAATAGCTGAAAGTCATTGAGAGTTGAAGCAAGGGAGCATGCTCTTGATGATGTAGAGTTTAGGGTGTTCACTAGATCACAGGGGGGAGGATGGGAGGAGTATGGAAGGCATGGGAAGACAATGGGACTTTGCAAATCATTGTTTAACGTGGCTCAGACACATGTGCACATACAGTCAACAGCTAATCACTTGTTGTTGGAGAAGCTCGCAAGACCAGCCATATTGGAAAGGATGGTCTCAACCTACTGTATGTGTTGTCTTCTTAGGGTTTTGTCCAACCACTGACAGAAGCTCACCCTCAGAGCCTCCTCTCTCATTGAATCTAAGTTTGCCCTTTGCCTCTGTGTGGACCTGCAATCTGCACAACCCATGGGACCACAACTGCAATAAGCCAGACATGCTGGCCTGATGAGTCTTGTGTTTTTAGAATTATAAATTAAGAAATGTGATCATGGCCTCTGAAAAGAGGAGATGCTAAAATATGTGGCTCAAAAATATGTGGGAACAGGGGACCTAATCTGACTTTTCAGGGCCCCCTGTTCTCAACCAAGTCACTGCCGAGGACCCTCCTCTATTCCTAGGGCACAGCTGGTGAGAACTGGAGCACTGTGTGAGAAGTTAATAAGACACACCATTTCCAGAGCACCCACTGGGGGCTATTTTATGTTCATTATCCCTGCTTCTCAAAACAAATTAAATATTATGACCTCATTTCAAAAGTAAGGGGACTGGGGCTCAGGGATTTGTTCAAGATAAATCCATGCTCTTCCCTCTACCCTAGCAACTCAGATTAGAAGACACTCTGGAAAAGTATCAAACCAGCTTCTTACCAGCCTGCATTTATCCTTCACGTCCTTTCTGAGTTACGACTCCCATCCTATTCGCCAAGGTGCTGTCCAAGGAAGTGTGGCCCTCCAGTGATTTAGGAATGACTTACATCTGCTCCTGACCCTGGAAGAGCTTCCTGGGATTGCTTTCCTCCTCTCGATCACACTTATTTCTGAATATTCTCCAGCATGTCTCAAGCCTTTCACCAGCCATGGTGGCTGCTGTCTTGCTTCCATACATGACACTGTGGAGTAGTCACATTCCTGAAGAAAACCTGTTCTGATTCTCACACACGATCCCTACCATTGTCACCTTCCCAGTGTGAAAGGGCAAGAAACAGTAGAGACTCTCAAATAAGACACTCCCGGGATATTTTAATCCTTTAAGCTCCAATCCCTTATGCACACAATGTACTCACTTTTCTTATGTGATATAAAAACTGGACCTGGTAGGCTCTTACCAGATCACAGGTCCTTTTATAGCAGCAGAGCCTCTAAATCACCAGTTTTCAAGTTGGTCCAGATCATAGGGGCTGGCACATGACAGGACCCCAAGGGAATGGAAAGGGATCT
This sequence comes from Petromus typicus, assembly GCA_004026965.1. Lineage (NCBI taxonomy): Eukaryota > Metazoa > Chordata > Mammalia > Rodentia > Petromuridae > Petromus > Petromus typicus. The sequence goes on from PVIR01000270.1 coordinate 198,074, forward strand.
AAAGAGCCACGTCCAGCTACCCACAAGGAGCAAACATCCAAAGGTTTGGGCAAGGACTTCATTAGCAACACAGCTGGGTAGGTGGCTGGAGATAGCACCTGAGCCCTGGAAAAAATGACCATTGCACAAGGGTCTTCTGTCCAGCACCTCCTTGGCTCATTTTCACCATAACACAGTCTCCCATGGATAAGTGAGCACTGTCACTCTTCACTGTTTCCTCCCAGCCACCCAGCACACCACCATCTCTCTGTCTGCCAATACAGACACACCTGTGTAACCACAGACTTGTACACTATGCAGGGATACTGCAGCTGGAAAAATATAAGAGCCAACTTTGGTGGCTCTTATTAAACCTGCAATAACTGTATATCAGATATGCTAGAACCTACTTTTGTACCCATGACAGCCCCTGGATGCTCTAGCAGCCAGACCAGATCTGTCTCATTTTTTTTTTTTAAACAAGGTCTCACTTTGTAGTTCAGGCTGGCCCTGAGCTCAGCCTCAAACTCACATCACAGCAATCCTCCTGCCTCTGCCTCCTGAGTGCTGGGATTACAGTCGTGAGCCACCACACCTGACACTGTGGTATGTGGTACCGGTTGCTGCTGGGCATGAGTCTCCACACCCAGTATTGTATGTGGTTACCTGGGAATCGAACCCAGGCCCTTGCACTTGCAAGACAGGCGCTGGAACCACTGAGCTAACTTCCTGGCCCCTGGATCTGTCTCATTTCTTAAACTTTGCTTTGGTCAAGTGGCTGCAGTGTGAATGCACCATCTGCTGGTTGCCATGAGATGCTGCCAGTCCCTCACCCCACTGATACTGTGTGGTTTTCCTGTTCACACTCTTTTAGACTCGGAGATCAGCCTCTTCTGCAAGGCTTATTGTGTATCTTTGGGTTCTTTTGTTTGTGGGTTTTTGTTTTTGTTTTTGAGATAGAGTCTCACTTTTATAGTTCAGGCTTGTCCTGAGCTCAGCCTTGAACTCAGAGCAATCCTCCTACTTCTGCCTCCCAAGTGCTGGGATTAGAGATGTGAGCCACCACACCCAGAACTGTAATATGTGGTTCTGATTGCTGGTGGGCCTGAGTCTCCACGCCCTGCATTGTATGTGGTTACCAGGGATCAAACCCAGCCCTTGTTCTTGCAAGGCAGATGACAGAACCACTGAGCTAAATCCTCGGCCCCTTATAGTCTATCTTGTGCTTCTCGTGTGCTAGACCTTGTAGCCATGCTGGGGAAAAGCCAACTGAGCCTGGCTATGAGGTTCTTGGTCTGATGCAGGATACACATAGCATCAGCATCACAGGACTCTGCCGTGGAGGGGTGACAGAGGAGAAGGGAACAAATGGCAGAAAACTACCCAAAGGCTGACAGTGATACATATGCCTGGGTGCCCCCAAATATAGCAAAGACAGTGCTTGTGACCAGAAGTCATAGCTCAGAGAGACTGGCAGGCCTTTGAGTGGGAAGAGGGAATTATATTATAGGGAAGGAAGGGGCACCTACAAGCAAGACTCAGGTTCAGACAAAATCTCAATGTTCAGAATTAGAACCAATGGTATCCTATACTGAACATCTTGTAAATGCTAAAAATGTTACCCAAATTGAGCATGCCTAGCCTGGAAATTTGAAATTAAAAAGTCCCCAGAACTTTGACTTTTTGGGCACCAATGTGATCATAGTAAAAAAAATCCACACCTGGCTTCATGTGACAGATCACAGTCATCACACAGGTACCTTAAAAATACTTTACATAATTACCTTCAGACCACTTCCATAGGTAAGTATGAAACGGAAGGGAATTTCATGTTTACACTTAGGTCTTGCCTTCAAGATAGCTCATTATATATAAATATATAAGTATTCCAAAATCCAAAACACCCCAAATCTGAAACATTTCTGGTCCTATGCACCCCAGAGAAGGGATATTCAATTGTATTATGTCACTTAAATCTTAGATTGGTGGATGTTAATTTCTCCATTACTTTAAATGAAGTCTAGAAAGATGTGACTTTGGACCCAAAGTTGTATAGGTATTTGGACACGAGTTGGAATGTGACATTCTACAAAGCCTTCAGTCTTTCAAAAATGCCAGCTAGCCTTGGACAAGTGAGAGTCGTGGCTGTGAGAGCTTGATTTCCTCCAGATAGGTTATGACATTGCAGTAATAACTCCAAAATGTCACTGGCTTCACCCAGTCAGAGCAGCAGGTTGTGCCTTCTGCCTAGTAGGCTGTAGATCAGTGAAGTGGAGAGAAAAGAGGTTAGATTATCCCATATATATCCTGCAGCTAGCACAAATCTCATGGTCAAGACAGTAGGCAAGGTGTATATAAACCTCCCACTGGGAGAAGAAACCACCAATTATGTACAATAATGCCATTTGCCATGAGCAACTAATATACTAGTTAATGATTACCTGTGGGGTTGGATTGTAGAAACTGGACAAATGGGCAACAGGAGTAAGAGGGCATATTTCACTTGACACATACACACATTTCAATCGTGTGTATAATATTATCTATTCAGAAAAATAAATAATTGTCAAGTACCTACATAAACATGTACACCCTTTACCTATGATATGAGCAGTAAATATATAGTCTGAATCAACAGATATGTTCTAAGCACTTTATTGAAAATAATTCCAAATTGTTGCTGCCAAGAAGTGTGTCAGGGTTAGTAACTCACAGTCTTTCACATTCATTCAAAGAAGACTAACTGTTAGGAAAGAACAAAAGTCTGCATGAGCTTGAGGACCCTCAGTAAGGACCATCCTCAACACATAGACTTTTTCCAGGAATGGGAATCCAGGGGCTCAGGATGCAGTGGGTAGACGATAATCCCACAGGTGAGCAGGTGAGTAAAGCTGACGGAATGGGTGGAAGCTGGAGAAAAGGAAAAATAATAACTGAAGAAAGGAGTTCCAAAGTTGAAAGCTAATAACATGCATCATGAGTCAAGAAGCTGAATGCAGGGTGAATTAGGGAGCAGTTCAAGGCCAAACACAAGAACAGCAATAGGATCTAGTGCCCAAGTATTGAGGACATTAGATCAAGGAGTAAACAGTCCAAGGTCTGAAAGTTACTGGTCTGAACTAGCTGGGTCACAGAGCCTGAACTACCTTTTACTAAGGCCTGAGCACCGTGAGTGAACTTGTGAATTCCTTTCTGTGACTCTGTGACTCAGACCAGTACTAGCAGGCATCTATATCCCTTGAGGAAAACTCACAGGGAAGATCCAGATGTCCACTGCAGGGTAGCAGGAATCAGGGAGAAAATAGAAATGGTTATGTGTGTGCCCACCACTTCATTCACAAGTGTCCGGGATGTGCATGTGGTAGGCTTGGTGACCTTTTCACAGAACTGTCGAGCTTCCAAGGGATTCTTGTCTATCTCACCATTCTCTCCTGCAATACCTACTTTTGTCTTCCAGTATCACTTCAACCCTTCACAGTCTATCCTGGTGATGGAAGGAGAAGACATTGGAAACATCAACCGTGCCCTACAGAAGGTCTCCTACATCAACTCCAGGCAGTTCCCAACAGCAGGCGTGCGACGCCTCCGAGTTTCCTCCAAAGTCCAGTGAGTAGACGTCAGTCAGTCTGAGCCCACATGAAGCAGCAGGGGGGCCCATCAGGAATTTCCCCTTAGAGAATGGGGTGAATGACCCTGGACTTCTCTGTTATCACAAAGAAGATGCCAGAATGGATCTGTGCTCCCCTTTGGCTTCCTTGTCCAGCTCAAATCTACTTTTCTCCATTTTATTCTGTCTAAGGACTCTATATAAAAGCTGGCTTTGAATCAGCCTGGTTTAAGGACATACTACCTGGTACAAAGAGAGTAGGTGCTTGGCAAAAGTTTATTAAATTAAATTAAACTATCCAACCCAGCTTCACAGAGTTTATATAAACCAGAGAAAAAGAGGACATAGTTCTTGCTCCCAAGGGTCAGAGTTGAGCTAAAGTAATCAGATTACTACCGAGTCTTGATATAACTTACCTGCTGGGCTTTCACATCATTTCTCAGCCACAGCAGCTGTCTGGGAGGACTGCGTGGAAGGAGACCCCAGAGAAAACCCAGGATAGAGTTTCGAGGGACCTAGAACAGGAAAACTCAGAAAGATGCAGGCACTGAATAGCTTCGTTATTCTAGAGTCTTAATCCTCATTACTATTGAGTAATTTTTAAAAAATATTTTGAGAGAGTCTCATTATGCAGTTCAGACTGGCCTTGAACTCACCACATAGCCCAGGCTGGCCTTAAACTGGCAGCAATCCACTTACCTCAGTCTCCTGAATGCTTGGATTATAGGTATGTGCCACCATTTCCAGCTTAGTGCAAAATTAGTATTATCCTATCACTTCTTGGCTAAGATCAAGTGTAAAATTATTATTGGCCTATTTTATAGATGAAAAGACTGAGATTCACAGCAACTGAACAGCCTTGTCCACCTTCTGTCCAACTTCTGGAGTGGCAGATCCTTGGCTGTCAGTTTTTCAGGCTTTGTTCTTGCTGTCACATTACTCCTGCTTCTGGATTTTTTTTGGACCTGTCCTAGGGGAAAGGAGGGTAACCACAATGGAGCTGTGCCCCTGTCTCCAGATGAGTCTCACTGATGTGATCCTCCTTGGTGACACAGCATCTACACCTCATAGGAGAGTTTAGCCCTGGGGTCTCATTTAGTTAGATAGCTGTAACCAACCAGTTAGACAATAATTTGCTTACCAAATACGAATTCACATAACAAGGAGTTGCTATCTAATTAATGTTGTCATCGATTGCTCTGTTAAAAGATAATGAAAGCTTTAACATTACTTGTTGCTCACATGCAAAATTTCCATTCCCCCCAAGAGCCAATCTTTTAAGTCCCTACATTACTAGCAGTTTGGATGATAATGTGGCTTTAAATTCTAAGCTCTGTCAATGTCCTTGGAGACTTGGAGCAGTCAGAATGCTTTTTCCAGGACTAGAAGTGGTAGCTACTGGCTGTGGCTGGACTGCACATGGTTTAACTGCTTGCTTGCCAATGAAGTGACTGAAGCTGCCCTCCCAGGTGCTTCGGGGAAGATGTGTGCATCAGTATCCCTGACGTGGACGCCTATGTGATGGTCCTTCAGGCCATGGAGCCCCAGATCACTCTGCAGGGCACAGACCGCTTCTGGAGACCTGCTGCCCAGTTTGAAAGTGCCAGAGGAGTGATCCTCTTCCCGGATATCAAAATTGTGAGCACCTTTGCCAAACCTGAGGCCACCGGGGACATGAAAGCCACAGGTACAGGTGCAAGTGGGGCTGTGGGAAGGTTGTGCCTTAACTTATTATAGCAATGAAAATCCTGTTAAAGACAACAGCATTGTTCACTGTGGCAGGCAATGTATAAGAGCAAAATGAACAAAGCTGGAAACTAAGGGAACAACAGGAAAGGAGCAGCCAGCTTAGCAGGTTGGGATATTCACAAGTAACTGGACATGGTCAACAAAGGGTTTTTTCCCCAAGTAAAAAATGAGATGCATAATCGCATAATATCTACATATAGCTTAAGCTCATTTGCATAAGAAGAAAAATGCCAAGAAACAAAGACACCTAATGTTAGTGACATTTTCTGAGAAGCATAGGCAAAGCCAGTCTGTTTCTTCTCCCTTTCCCTCTTCCCGCTTCTGTAGCTTCAAAAAAAGTTTCCTATATTGAGCATGTATTATTTTGATCATCACAAAAAAAGCTAGAAAGTACACCAAGAACAAAATATAAACACTTCTTAATGTATACACAGCAAAAATTAGGTCTCATTCCACGATGTGATTTAAGCTCTCAAGAAATTTTCAGGTTGTTATTTTTAATAGTTTCATTTTTGGAAGGGTTGCATAAGGAAAGAGGAAATTACCTGCCAGGGAGACATAGTCACACTAAAAGCCACAAGAGATGCTGGGAGAAGAGGAAGGAAAAGGACAGAAGAGGGAAAAGAGGGGGAAATATCTATTTGACAATTCTTCTGTGCCACCTCTTCTAAGAGAACACTTTCAACTCGCCTTCACCTCCTCCAAAAGTCATTGCTAATGATGTACTGGTGCCAGGAGGCCTAAGTCCCCAAAGATCTGCTTCAATAATAATCCTAATTACCCTCTACCTTAAACCACACTGGTCTCTAGTGAATAGGGTGCTTGAGAGGCAGCCCTCCTGAGCTCATAAAAATAGATGGTGTTTCACCACCTGTCCGGGCAGGTGGTTTCCTAGTTACATGCCAAGGAGAATTAGGACATATGACCTTCTGGCTTCTTTGTTCTCATATGTAGCCACAATCAGATGGAAAGGGAAGGCCCGATGACCTCCCTGGTTGCAGCCCAGGAGTATATGGAATTGCTTCATCTGACACCAGCGTATGGGCAGTGCAGAGAAAAGCAATTATCTGGGCCACGCTTCACCTTCTATTTATGAAAGGTGTGTGCAGAGCACATGGGCAAGTGCCTGGGAGCTATTATTAGCATTTTTAAACTTCCTCCTTATCATTGTAGGGATAATTATTATTATGAGTATTTTAAACAAGCAAGCTAATGGCATTTGCTATTGGACCTCAGTGACCAGCTCCGCCACCTCTTCTGCCTCCAGTGATTCACTCTACATGTTATCTCAGTTGCAAAGATACACACTCACACACAAAATACACACACACATATGCACACACACAAGCATACACACATACTTCCATATGCACATACACATACAAAAACACACACACTCTCTTATGCCATGTGTTAATTCATACTTTTTCTTCTCTTTTCCTGGGAGACCCCTTTTCCTTCCTTCTCCATTTCCCTTTATTAGGATAAACCTCTCTGCCTTTGATGCCACCTCCAGGAGGCTCTGCCCACCACCACCTGCTCCTTACGCTGGGCTGGTCTCCTGCTCTGCACTCTTTGGCTGCTGATGTTCCCCTGTACCACACAATATTTTTCAGCCTTTTGTGATAATTGTTAGTCTGTGAAACAAAATCAAGAGTTTCCCAAGGACTCAACCATGGCTGATTTGTTTCTGGATTCCTGAGTCCAGCAGACCTTTCAACACAGTGGAATCAAGAAATTTGTAGATGGGAGATAATTCTGTAGCACAAGCAGAGAGAACAGTGAGGAAGAATGGCCAGGACACGCCCCTACCTGATGGTCCCCAGTTGGCCACACAGAACATAGGAGCCAAGGTGATTCACCTCCGCTTAAGAAGCAGACCAAACCTCAGTCAGGCATGACATGAAACTCTTCTTAAATGACACTAAAAACTATTGTTAATGGTAGACCTTGCATTTATGTATATTATTGAGTTTTTAGATCTTGCTAATGCTGCTGTGATTGACAAAGAAAAACAAACATTTGGAAATATTTACAATAATATATATAATGAGAGAAAAAGTATTTTGGTATCATTGAAAAAACTAAACAAAATAAAATAATTACTTAAGGTATTTTCTCATTCTTAAATCCTTTTAAATTTTTGTTTTCATAAATATTTTACAATGCAAAAGATATATTCAATCCAATTTATAAATAAGTAAATATACTTACGTAAATAATCTTGGCTCACAAATCTTTCAGTAAAGAGGTGCATAGTGAAGAGCATTAAGAGATGACAGGCCTAAAGTCACAAGTCTCCAAACCCTGATAACAGAAAAAGTAGTTTCTCTCCTGGTGCCTTCTCTCGCTTCTATGTAACACTGGGCACTTCACCTTTCTGTGATCTTCTGTGTCCCGTGGGTGAGATGGGGATAACTGTGGGAGCCTCTTTGATGTCTGTCCATTAGGACTATATTTGCATAGTACCCAGCACATACCATACAACACATAAATACCATAACCTTCATCTTGCACAGAGATCTTCATTTCAGGTTGTTCCACTCCACCCATCTTCCCAATACTGACATTCCTTTGAGAAATTTGGAGTCGTAAATTGGGCAGAGACCATTACACTGACCAATTTGCTAATATACCTCCCTCAAAAATTAACTTATCAATTATTAATTAACCATTGGTTATATCTTGTTGATTTAACTGAGAATTAATTAATGATTCAGCTGCATTTGAGCAATGTACAGTGATAATCCCTCTGTGGCACCTCCTGTGTAAGGCATTGAGGATTTGCTCAGGTGTTTCTGCCTTTGAGAGGCTCGGAGCCTGATGGGGACATAGATGCATATGATGACCACATGGAGAAAGCTACATGTGTGTGGTGTGTGGCCACTTAGCTCTCTGCCAGATGAGCACTGTTGCTGTGATGCACTTGGCTGGAATAGGACAGTGCTTTCAATACTCTCAAGACCCTTACTTTCTCCTCAATGGAATTTTTTTTTTTTTTT
>PVIR01000271.1:0-95440 GCA_004026965.1 Petromus typicus
ACAGAAGTGGTAAGAGAGGACACCCTTGTCTTGTTCCTGATCTTAGTGTGAAAGGTTTCAATTTTTGACCATTTAGTATGATATTGGCTCATGGTTGCTCATGGATAGCTTTTATTAGTTTGAGACACAGACCATCTATTCCGATCTTCTGTAGAGTTTTGAACATAAATGGGTGTTGTACTTTGTCAAATGCTTTTTCTGCATCAATTGAGATGACCATATGATTTTTGTCCTTAAACCTGTTAATATAGTGTGTAACATTTATTGATTTACATATGTTGAAACAACCTTACATCCCTGGGATGAATCCAACTTGGTCAGGGTGTATAATCTTTTTGATAATTGTCTGTATTCTGTTTGCCAGGATCTTATTGAGGATTTTTGCATTGATATTCATTAGAGATATTGGCCTGTAGTTCTCTTTTTTGGTTGAGTCTTTCTCTGCTTTTGGAATCAGGGTAATGGTTGCTTCCAGGAATGAGTTTGGGAGTACTGCTCTCCTTTCAATTTCATTGAAGAGTTTCAGAAGTAGAGGCACTAACTCTTCTTTAAAAGTTTCATAGAATTCAGCGGTAAAACCATCAGGTCCAAAGCTTTTCTTTGTTGGCAAGTCTTTAATTACATTTTCAATTTCACAGATTGTTATTGGGGCATTTAACATTTCTATATATTCTTTATTCAGCTTTGGGAGTTCATATGTGTCTAGAAATCTATCCATTTCTTCTACATTTTCCATTTTATTGAAGTATAAATTTTCAAAGTAGGTGTTTATTATCCTCTGGACTTCCTCTGGGTCAGTGGTAATTTCTCCGTTCTCATTCCTAATAGCATAGATATGAGCCTTTTCCTTCCTTTGTTTAATGAGGTTGGCTAAGGGTCTATCAATTTTGTTTGTCCTCTCAAAGAACCAACTTTTCGATTCATTAATTTTTTGAACCGTTCTCTTGGTTTCCATTGCATTAATTTCTGCCCTGATCCTTATAATTTCTTGCCTAGTGCGAGCTTTGGGTTTGTTTTGCTCTTCTCTTCCTAGTCACTTGAGGTTCAGCATTAAATTGTTTATTTGAGCTTGCTCCGTTTTCTGGATGTAGGCTTTCACTGCTATGAATTTTCCTCATAGAATTGCTTTCATTATGTCCTATAAATTTCTATATGCTGTAATGGGGTTATCGTTTAGTTGTAAGAACTGCTCATTTTCTTCTCTAATTTCTTCTGTGACCCATTGGTTGGTCAGCAGAGCATTCTCCAGTTTCCATGTGTTTGTGAAGATCCTGGGCTTTCCTTTGCTATTCAGCTCCAATTTCAGGGCACTATGGTTTGACAGTATACAAGGGATAACTTCAGTCTCTTTATATTTGCTTAAACCTGTTCTATGAATGAGCACATGGTCTATTTTGGAGAATGATCCATGAGCAGCTGAGAAGAATGTAAATTCTGACTTTGTGGGGTGAAATACTCTGTAGGCATCTATTAAGTCCATTTGCTGAAGAGTCTGGTTGAGCTCAAGGATTTTCTTAGTGACTTTTTGTCCAGTCAATCTGCTTCTTTGTGACAGTGGGGTGTTGAGGTCCCCTACTATGATTGTATTGGAGTTTATTTGGTTTTTCAAGTCCATTAATATTTGTTTTATATAGTTGGGTGCATTAGAAATTGGAGCATAGATATTTAAAATTGTGATTTCTGTCTCTTGTATTTTTCCCTGAACTAAAATATAGTGTCCATCTTTATCTCTCTTCATCAGTTTTGTCTTGAAATCTATTTTGTCTGCAAGTAAAATTGCCACTTCTGCTTTCTTGCTGTTTCCTGTAACATGGGGTGTTATTTTCCATCCCTTTACTTTTAGTCCATGGGTTTCTTTCTGAATTAAGTGTGTTTATTGTATGCAGCAGATTGTAGGATCTTGCTTTTTGATGCACTCTGCCAGTCTGTATCTCTTCATTGGCTCATTGAGTTCATTGACATTAATGGTTATGACTGAAATAGGTAAATTTAGTGCTGCCATGTTTTCCTGGTCTTGGCTGTGTTATTCTGCTTTTGCCCTTTCCCCATCAGTTTCTTGTTTCATCCCATGGGTTGATTTGGTTAGGTCTCATGGATTTGTACCTTTCCTTATTTTTCTCCAAGATATTGTTTAAAGTGTTTTGGAGCACAGGTTTCATATCTGTGAAATTTTTCAGGTGTTCTTTGTCATGAAGGTATCTTATTTCTCCATCAATTATGAAGGATAGTTTTGCAGGATACATCAGTCTGGGTTGGAAGTTGTTTTCCTTTAGGGCTTGGAAGACTTCACTCCAGGCTCTTCTTGCATTGAGTGTTTGAGCTGAGAAGTCCTCTGTGATCCTGATGGGCTTCCCTTGGGATGTAACTGTTTTCTTCTCTCTGGCTGCTTTCAGTATTTCATTCTTTTTTTTGGATATCTGGGACTTTTATGATGATATGCCTAGGTGTAGATTTTTTCATGTCACAGGCATGTGGCATTCTGTGTGCTTCATATATTTGTATGTACAGTTCTTTACCTTTTTCTGTGAAGTTTTCTGCCATTATCTGTTTGAATAGCTTTTTGATGTCTTTAGCATTGTTTCCTGCTTCCTCAGTGACTCCAATCAATCTTATGTTATTCTTCTTTGAGTCATCTAGGAGCTGTTGGATTGACTTTTCATTATCGCTTGCTTTTTTCCATAGATTATGCCTTTCCAGTTCATTGGTTGAGATCCTGTCTTCTAGGTCCAGTCTTCTGCCAAATTCATTCTATTGTGCAAACTTTCATTTTCTTTCTTAATTTCCTGGGCTTCTGCTTGTAGGTGTTTAAAAGGTTCCATTGCTTTTGCTATCTTGGATTATTTCAACTCCATGATTTCCTCTTTAGCTTTATTAATCATCATGTTGACAGTGTCCAATATCTCTGCTTTCATCTCAGAGATCAGTTCTGATTTCCATTTTACTAGATCTGCTTTGGTTACCATTTCCGAGGACCCTGGAGACTGGGCTTCAAACTTCTCTATTTCCCTTCCCCCTGTGTTACCTTGAGGGAAGGGTCTTTGTATCTGAGACTTTGAGTGTTTCCTCATCTCTGACCTGCCCTGTTTTCTGGCACTGTTTGTTGCAAGTCACTTTCCTCCTAATAGTTAGGAACCTTAAAATAGCAGTGTTTCCTGGGTTGTTCTTTGCAGTTGGTATTAGGACCTAAAGAAAAACCCCTAGTTCTGGCACACCATATGAGGCACTCAATCAGTAGTCAGAACACTTTCTCTTGTCTGCTTTAGAGGCAGGAAGGCTCTCGCTCCTGCACTGCTACAATGGTGCTGCCTGAGATTCCAATGGGCCCACGTGCTCACAAGTACAGTGTCTCTGGGCTCACTTGTGTAGTCGGCCTGGAGGCCAGTAGGCTGTAGGCCCTGTGCAGCTGCGATGGTAGGGGCTGATGTTCCACCAGGCCCACCTACTCACCAATACAAGGTGACTGGATGTGCTTCTGCAGTTGCTGTGGAAAAAGTCAGACTCTGACCTGCTAACTTCAGTCCCTGGATGCTCTTCTGGTGTGAGCCTGGAAGCCAGTAAGCTCTAACCCCAGTGCAGATTCGGTGACGCAGATTCGGTGGATAAGTCGCTGTTTCCCGAGCTGCCCGTTGCTAAACTCAGTCCCTGGGTGCTCTTCTGGCATTGGCCTGGAGGCCAGTAAGCTCCAACAAAGGTGCAGATTCGGTGGCACAATCACCATTTTCCGAGCCGCCCGCTGCTAACCTCAGTCCCTGGGTGCTCTTCTGGCGTGGGCCTCTGTATAAAACTACTTTCATCTGTGAAGTATTCAACATCTTTGTCTCTCAGGGTGTATCTGTTAGATCTACACAATTTGAGAATACCTCATCCATGCTTTCCACACGGACATGAAGGGGTCTCCCAGTTCAACTGGGAGCAATGTGATCAAGTTAAAGAGTGTTCACTGTCTCTGGAGTTATGTGGGGAAGTTTGCATAGGATCCCTAACACTGAGTCACCCTCAGATTTGATAACCAGTGGTACCCTCTGTGGTCCACTAAGTTTACAACTAAGTATGGTACTGAAAAGTCAGTGGTCCCAAAGTCAGCTTGTCAGTCTTTTATGTTGACAAAGCAGTGGCTGCAAGTGCTCGAGCATGAGGCTATCCAGGGCCACAGAGTATATTTATTTTGACAAGTATGCCACCGGGCAATTTCAAGAACCCATGACCTGAGTTAGGACTTCTGTGGCCATTATCTTACACCTGTGTCAGTACAAGAATAAATGCTTGGTTATATCTGGCAGTTCTAAGGTGGGGTGTGAGTTAGCCTCTTAATTTGTTTAAATCTCCTTTCCTGATCATCTTCCCAGAGGAGGGGGCTCCTTTCTGCCTTCTTTTGTTAGGTTCATTTAGGGGCTTAACCATAAGTGAGAGATTTGGGATTCAGATATGACAGAAATCCTGCTGCCCCTCAAGCTCTCTTATCTGGCATCAGGTGGGCAGGATTGGGAGGACCCAGATAGTCTGTTTCCATTCGATGCTCATTTGGTTCTCCTCTCCTGTCATTGTGAAGCCTAAATACTTGACTTCTCCTTGGTAAGTTTGTGTCTTTTGGGGAACACTTTATATTCAGTTCTTCAAAGTAGATGTAGGAGGTCTTTAGCTCCTTGTAGTTTATCTTGGTGGAAAACAACAGAATCTTACAGAAGTCAGGGGTCATAAAACCATAGTTTACTGGAACAAAGTTAATAACAGACATAGGGAAGGGGGGCATCTGAGGGAGAACTGCTTAAGATTGGGAGAAACTTTTTTCTTTTCTTTTTGTAAAAGTTCTACTTCATCTGCAACTTAGTTCTGCAGGTCTATCTTGAATCTGGTCCATTTATTTCCCTCCCTCAGCATCTTCCCATATGACTCTATCTTCCTGTGTTTTAAGTCCTTTTCAGTGCTTCTAGCTGGGTTCATGTTGGTTTTACTTGGTGTTTGATACTAAAAGTCTTTCACTTTGGAATCTTCTTGGCTATTTTGCTTTGAATTGGAGTTGAGCAGTTTTCTTATCTCGTTCTCTACTGGAGTTCACAGAAAGTCAAGCTCATGTCTTAGTCTTTTCAGTACATAGTGTTATAAATACACACCTCAACATATCATAAGTAAGTTCTCAAAATAAAGGGATAGTTTTTTAACAGAATTCATGATGCTGCAAAGGGTGTCCTGTGCCCTGGAAGGGCCAGCTATTGGGCCATGAAAACACCTAGATCTTAGCAGGGGACTGCCTTGTTCTGTGATAACTGCTGTGCCACAGAGAAAAGTAGGAGGAAAAAGAAAACCTGTGGTTTAAGTGGTTGACCATCAGTAACCTCTACTCCAAGTCCTTAGCATATTGTATTGGAGACACTCATGCTCAGGACTAATTAGTTGTAATGACCTGTTGAGGGCAATGTAGTCAAGAAGAGAAGCCATTGTGTCCCTAATTTCCAATTCTGAAGTCCAGCTGCACATGTGCTCTTTGCTTGGGGACACATCTGCTTCTTTCTAGCCACTATTTAGAAATTTCTGAATCACACAAGGAACTTTTCTTTTCAAATGACCTCAGTGCAGCGGATGAGACAAGGCAATTCAAGGTGTAGGTGTTTCTGAGTGCACACCAGGATATCCTAAGATGTCACAGCAGCACATTTAATATGCAAAGTGCTTGACAGCATACAAGACGGTTTCACACATCTTACCTTATTTGGCTCTCCAGAAATAGGCAGGGCAGAAATTACCATTTCTTCTTTACAGATGGGACTCAGCGTCAAAGACCTTTCCTGTAACCTTGCAGAAGTGAGGAGAGGGTTTGGTCTTAGAACTTGAACTTCACTTATTTAACTGAGGGATATCTCTACTATCTCAAAATGCTGTAGGTAGCAGGCATCACCACCACCAAAATAAACAGTATAAGAAAGGCCAAGAGTGAAATAAACATGTAGAAAGGGGAGAACAAAAAGCAAAAGGGTTAAGAATATGATTGTGTGCCCAAACTTTTTCCTCTACTACCACTGATTTCCCACTAACAAGGCTGGAAATGGTCAGCATTGTTTTTTAGCCTCCCTTAAAGAAAGGGCACGTATTTAACAAATGTGGCCAGTAGAACTACACCATGTATCTTCTGAGAGCATTTTACTCATGGATAAAAAGAAATACAAAGGAATAGATTTCCCTTCTTGCTCTGGGATGCAGATTTGACATGTGTAATAATAGCAGCTAGTTTGGGGTGAGAGAAGTGCAGAGATGAAAGAGAATGTGGGGAGGATGATGCAGCAGAGAAGTATCTTTTTGGAGGATTTTTTCCTCACTTGATTTATTCATGTAATCATCATTCTCAGAATCTTGTCCATCCTTAGGCAGCTTTATGGTAGATCTTAAATTTTTATGACACAATAATCCAAGAATCTGAAAACCTCTTAGAAATCACCATATTAGGCTTCTTTGCCACATATCACAAGGAGGAAGTAAAAGTTATTCATATTTTTTTTTCTCCAGTAGTAAAAGTTTACCGAAAAGGTGAAGCCCTAGGAGGCCTGAGCAAAAAGAGCTTTTAGACTTCCTCATCTCATGACTGAATATTCTCTATGTCATCAACAACAAACATCACATTTGTAGAACAGCAGCAGCAATCAAACAAAAACAAGGAAAATGAGATTTACTATTAAGGTGATAAATTACAGCTTGTACATGTTAGTGTGCGCAAAGAATGATTTTTGAGAGGTCTGTTCTACAAATATATCAACAATGCCACAAAACAAACAAACAAACAAAAAAACCAAAATAAAGCACAATGATTTCACTGCTCTAACTCTGAGTTTGCCTAAAGGATTCGCTGATAACACAAAATATACTTGTTTACCTTGTGTGAGGTGAATAAGGTGCTTGGGCTCCCAAAGGGTTTTAGGTCTGTATTGTCTTTTCATAACACATGGTTTGGCAGAAGAACCTTTTGGACATCTGTAAGCCTTTTGTGATGCATATGTGTTTGATGAGAGGGATGCATGTCGAAGGGTATAGGTGAAAGGAGGTCAACTTTGTCCACTGGAAGCTGATTGACACAACTGGAGGCTTTGGAGTAAGGGAGATAGAATGCTAATGAACAGGCTTCCTGGTAAATATTTTCCCTGTTCTTTTTTTTTTTTTTTTAAGGTTTTTTGAGACAGGGTCTTGCTTTGTGGTTCAGGTTGGCCCTGAGCTCAGCCTCAAACTCACATCACAGCAATTCTCCTGCCTCTGCCTCCCAAGTGCTGGGATGACAGGCGTGAGCCACCACTCCTGGCACTGTGGTATGTGGTACTGGTTGTTGCTGGGGTGAGTCTTCACATCCAGTATTGTAATGTGGTTACCGGGGGTCGAACCCGAGTCCTTGCACTTGCAAGACAGGCGCCGGAACCACTGAGCTATATCCCCGGCCCATCCCTGTTCTTTTTTTTTTGTCCTATAAACATGGTTTTCTTGAAACTTGAGGCTCTGATCCTGGTCTTATCTTCATCCACTAATGATGCTGTTGCAAATGTCAAAGCTTTAGTAGGTTCATTTTTGTTGCAGCAAATGAAAGACTGATAAGAAACAGTCGTGAGCCACTAATAGCTTTGGCAACAAAACAGAACAAGGTGCATATCACTGTGGGCAATTATACACATCTCAGGGGCATCCAATAGACCCTGACGCTTTCATGACATGAGAATCCACTTGCCCTTTCTCTTTTCTCCATTATGTGCAGGTAGTGAAAATATTGAAAAAGTCATAGTAACTGTAAAATTGCAGCAGAGTTCCTTTTTAAAGGGTAAAGTTTGGCTTATTCTTTGACTTGGTAATGGTTCACCGCACTTCAGTTCAAGGGGAGAATGAAATTAGTTTGAATGCATCAGGACCCATTCACTGTGTCTGTGTTCTCAGGCCCAGGATGGATGTGCATTCACATTACTACGTTGGAAGAGGGAGCCAGGTCAGAAAGCTCCTAAAGACCAGTGACCTGTGATCATCAGTTGATGCTCCTCCTAAGAAATTTTAGACAGGCTTTCCCAGTTTAGATAATATTCACAAGTATCAAAGCAGTCACCAAACAAATGCCTACACAAGTAGTTCGCTCATGTTCCTCGAGTGAGTCCTTCACTTGTGTTCTCTGTAGTACTCCTACTCAGGCACACATCTTGGGATGCCACTCCTCAGGCTCATCTGCCAGTTATTCTCTGGGGAAGTCTCTGACTGATTCTGCTTGATCTCTCTCTATTGTAGGTAGGTCATTTAACTAGGTGGTTTGTAGGCTGTTAGACAGGGCCAGCCCTCAAGGAGCCAACAGGGAAGACAATCAAGACACACTCACTGAAGGCCAGCATTAAAAAAGGGGACAAAGTACAACATTCATACAGGACAAACTGTAATTGATGTTCTACACAGGTATCAATCACCTGAATGGGAAATCAAGATCTTACTCAGCCCTTCCAGGAAAGATCTTTGAATTTCATTGTATACTTATGTGACTTTCTTTCCCAATGGATCCCCATTTAATCAATATTACCTAAGCGACTCTACTTGTCATAATCTTATTGGTTGACCATAGTTTGGTCTATCTTGTGATTTTGCATTGGAACAGTATTACCTAAATGACAGTACTTGCAATCTTACTAGTTAACTATAGTTTTGTCCCACTTTGCACCTGCCTCACCTCATAGCTTTGCTGTAGTTGTCCCCAGGCAGCCCATGTGCAGTCTCCCTTCTGTTTCTCTTACACAGAAGATATCTTTCTCTGAATAAATTTTTCCTACTCTAACCCTCTGTTGTTCCTAAAATTTATTCTTTGATGTAAAAATAAACAAGCTTCAGATAGCTGACAGTTTTGGGAGTTGCATCTATTATGCCCAAATTCATCTCTGTACTCTAATGGTACCATTTCTACTTATCTCTGTAAGAAAATTTGTCTGTAGGATAGGCATGGATTTCTTATTTGAGGAGGTAAGAAGGGATATAGGGAGTATCATGGATAAACTCAGTGAACAAGTGGTTAGGTGGTGATAGAGAGGAGCAAATTAGGTTAAGGAAAGTCAGGAGGAATCAGCAAACAGCAGGGATGTCATCAGCAAGTTCTTCACAGTCTTTGGACAGGCCAAGATTGTGAGATGATTTCTTTTTAGACTATCCAGGCATCCCAGTGCTTAGAAACTCCTGTCAGAATGATAGCTAATGGTTCCTCACTGCTTCCAGAACCTCCTTCTCTGGGATCTCCTCAAAAGGAAAAGGTACTGTTCTTGTGGGACAACTGGGTTCTAAGCAAGACATCCATGGGGCAGAAATAACTATTTTTCCCTGTGATCCCAGGTAAAGTAATGGGTGCTAGTGATGGGAAGTTCTTGCTGAATGCTGAGTAGAATGGTGAAATGACATATGTGTTAGAAAGGAAGCTAGGTGGTCCAGAACACAGGCAGGTAATAAAGAGACATCTCCAACACAACACTGACAAAATGTTATGGTGCTCAAGAGGAAGGTTTTTCTGGATACTGACTTCCCTGCTGCCTATTTGCTTTCTCCTCCCTGGACCTTACCCAGACTCCTATCAAGGGCCTGTGATGCTTTTGAATTTGTAACTACAACATTTCATTAGAGTTGTTTAAAAATAATCTGATTCATCTTTTGACTAGGTAAATCAAACTTTAATTCATTTATAATGCCATTTACATCATGGAAGAATAAGTGCTCTGATGATTTCACTGAATGCAACCAAGACCTGGAAAGAATTACAACAAATACTTTTCAGTCTATTGCCGAGTTTACCACAAAACCCGGAAGTCTCCAGGGACCTCTGTGTGGTAATACAGACCATATTTGCCATATAAAATCCTCCAGAAGTTTTCAAGATTGCAGTGCTGAGCCTAGTGAATGAGGAAGCTAACTATTAAAGAAGCATAACAGCAGTGTCACCCTGAGGGTAAGGCCACATTAATATAGGGACACCAAGACCAGACAAGAAAAGGCAGTTCATCTGAGCCTATTATACTAAGCTAGATCTTCAAAGTAGTATTATGGTGGTAGTCCTGGCTTTCAATAAATACAGACACATCATTTTCATTTTTTTTCCTGGAATAAATCATCTCTCTGTTTATTTTTTAACTTTTACAAATTTCAATTTAAGTTCCATAAGCCTTGAACTCATAATAAAAATTTAATGAGCTAAAGGCAGTAGCGTTATTATTAGCAGAAACAACACTCATTTTGCATACACAGATGCAAGATTTACCAGATGCTGAATATGGGGAAACTTGAGGAATTTAAAAAAATAGAAGGAGATTAAACAAATGAGCACACAAACAATAGTAACAAAATATCCAGGGAGATATGAAAGTCAACCAAATGAAAGTTGTTATATATATAGCAGATAAACATGTATGACAAAATTAAAAGCTGCAGTGAGAAGTAGTGAACTACAATTTGTAACCAAGGAAATTACTTAAAATGTATCACAAAGATAAAAGAAGACTTAAAATTGTGGAAGAAAAATTTAGAGACATGAAAGATAGAATGAGAAGATTTAACATACATCACACATAAAAATTAATCAGCTTATTTAAAATTGTTAAAAGAAGATATGAAAAAATGGAAAGACATACCTTGCTCCTGGGTAGGAAGAACCAATATCATAAAAATGGCTACACTCCTACAACTACCATATAGATTCAATACAATTCTGATTGAAATCCCAACAGCATATTTCACAGATCTAGAGAAAAAAATCCAAATATTCATCTGGAACCACAAAAGACCTAGAATAGCAAAAGCAATTCTAAGCAACAGGGACATGGAGGCAGATATTACAATCCTGAACTTGAAACTATACTATAAAGCCACTGTGATTAAAAACTGCATGGTACTGGCAAAGTAACAGACCTGGGGATCAATGGAGTCAATTAGAAGATCCAGAAATTACTCCAGATACGCTAAGTCACCTCATCTTCAACAAAGGAGACAAAAATCCTCAATGGAGGAAAGATAGCCTCTATAACAAATAGTGCTGGAAAAATTGGGTTTTAACTTGCTAAAGATTGAAGTTAGATCTATCTCTTTCACTGTGTACCAAGCTAAAATCAAAGTGGATAAGAGAGCTAACTATTAAAACAGACACACTAAACCTGCTGAAAAACAGGTTAGGTAAAACTCTTAAAGACACTGGTTTAGGGAAAGACTTCTTGAACAAAACTTCTATAGCAAGAGAATTGACCGAAGAAATCAACAAATGGGATCTCATTCTATTAAAAAGCTTCTGCACAGCCAAGGAAACCACCAACGGGGCAAAAAGGTAACCAACAATATGGGAAAGAATCTTTACCAGCTGTTTCTCAGACAAAGGACTGCTAACTAGAATATACAAAAGCTTAAAAAAATCAGCTCACCCAAATTTGAAGAATTGTTTCAAAAATGGCATCTGAAATGAACAGATACTTTTCAGAGGAAGAATTAAGAGTAACTAAGAAATATATGAAGGAAATGATCAACGCCTTTGGCCATTCGAGAGATGCAGATGAAAACATCACTGAGATATTATTTCACTCTACAAAGAATGGCTGCTATTTCAGAATTAGCCAGCAACAAATGTTGACACGGCTGTGGAGAAAAAGGAGCATTTCTTCACTGCCTGTGGGAGTGTAGATTTGTACAACCTCTGTGGAAATCAGTGTGGAGATTCCTCAGAAAGCTAGGATTGGAGGTCCCATTTGACCTGGCCATCACTCTACTAGGTATATACACAAAAGAATTAAAAGATTCTTATCACAGTGACATATGTGCACCCATGTTTATAGCATCTCCATTTGTGATTGCTAAATCTTGGAAACAAGCCAAATGTCCATTAACTGAAGACTGGATAAAGAAAATGTGGTTCTTTTATAGAAGGGAGTATTACTCTGCCATTAAAAATGATAAAATTGAGTCATTCATACTCAAATGGATGTTCCTTGAGGATGTCCTCATAAGGGAAATAAACAGGTCACAGATGTGTAAATATCATATCTTTTCTCTGGTGTGAGAAAATAAAGTTGTAAATGAGTTGTAGTATGTATAGTTGATATTGTGAAATAGAAAATATTTAAAAGGGAAGAGGGTGTAGGGATAAACAAGGAGAGGAAAAGAATTTGACAGCAATAAAGAAAAAAGGAAATAAGTATTATGTATATAGAGGGTGGGGGGTTTCAGGGCAGGTGGAAGGGGATAAAAATGAGAATCAAGTCATGTCATATTCTGGTACAAACTCTCAACATTGAATATGATGATGATGTGTATTCATCATAATGTACCAATAAAGATTTAAATTTAAAAAGAAGCCAATAAAAACAAAGAAATAAAAGAGAAGAAAGTTAAATAGCATATTAATCAAAAGAGAAATCTTGATAGAAAACACTTTAAAGTTATGGAAAGCATTAAATATTAAAGTTCTCCTCTATTGAATAATTATATTATGACAGAATTATCAAAATTTAATGAGTTGGCCATTCAATTTGAAAACTGTAATAGTAGCAATATTTGAAAAGTTTGCAGAAGGTGGATAATGAAGGTAAGGCACACAGTTTAATAAAATGGAAAAGAATAGGGTTGCAAATATTAACAAATCAAAAATTGCTGTAAAGATTATTAATATAGATATACTTATTTTAAATTGATTTAAGAAAAGGCAAATAAAAAGATATAGAAATAGAAATATAGTTAGAAACAAGCTAATTATAGAATTCTATGATAAAGCTTCTCTAATTCATGTATAAAGAGACAAAATACAATAAAAACTTTAAAAACAACATGTCAACGCCAATTCAAAGGAAAGAAAGAAAACTGAAGTAGTTAGCATTCCTCCCAACAAACAGCATATTGGGTTCAGATAGCTTTTTGGATGAGTTCTATCAGTTTCATAAGAAATACATTATTCCATCAACATGTAAATTTTTCTTACAAAGGAAAGAAGAAACCATCACAGTTCATATTTTGGAATAATCTTGATATCAAAATCTGATAAAAATATTACAGGTTAGACAAACTTTACTCAAAAGAGTAACATTTCAAATGTAATATTAATAAATGAAATACAATGGTCAATAAAATATTAATACAGCATGACCAGTTATGGTTTCTAGTAGCAACATAAGAATGAGTTAATATTAGAACATGGTTACAAATAACTTTAATATAATAAATTAAAAGACAAAAAGGCCAAAATTTCAATAGGTGCCTGTAAATGACAAAATATTTCAAGGGTAATTAGTAATACATAGAAAAGTATAATTTGATAAAATGTTACATATCTACCTAAAATATAACACTCAACATAATTCTTAGCAGTGAAATGTTAAGAATACTCCTTTTAATGAGACAAGGATATCAACTCCTACTGCTTCCATTCACTGCTAGAGGTATTTGCCAGTATAGTAAAGATATGAAAATAAAATAAAGGATAGGGGTTAGATTTCTAACATCAACAGCAGATAGATAATATACTCCAAAGCCAGGGACCAGAGTTCAAGAATATACTTGGAAATGATGGCCCAAATTTGTATGGAGAAAATTGTTTACCTATCACTAGAACCTTATTGAAAGTCATCCACTACTAAGTAGATCCAGAAATATATTGTTTTGTATTGAATGCTTCAATATTTTAAATTTTGAACTTTTTTCCTAAATTAAGTTATGGATTCAGAGTTGAAAAACCCCTTTTCACTGATTTTTGAGGAACTGACAGTCCAATTTTAATATTTATCTGAAGGAAAAAAATCTCAAAGAGAGCCAAGAACCTGCTGGAGAAGAACATCAGAAGCACTGACATTACTACATAACCAAACATAAGACAATGATAATAAATATGATGCGATGTTTTTACAGGGAATTACAAATTGAGAATATGTTTTCCAGAAACAAATTCATATATGGAATTTTATATGAAAAAGAACAGAGCAAATGTTATTGAAGAGATGTCACTAAGTATTAAGCATATAGAAAAAAAATAAAATTTGTATTCTGTTTACTCTGTAATGAAAAATAATTTCTAAATGACTTAATGTTTATATATACACATACATATACATATATATGTATGTAATGTATGGATATACCTATGTGTGTATACATACATACATATATGTGTATGTGTGTGTGAAAACACACACACACACACACACACACACACACACATATATATATATATGGCAAAACTTTTCTAAGAATATCTTTTTTTTTTTTTTTTGAGACAGGGTCTTGCTTTGTAGTTCAGGCTGGCCCTGAACTCAGCCTCATACTCACATCACAGCAATCCTCCTGCCTCTGCCTTCTGAGTGCTGGGATTACAGGCTTGAGCCACCATGGTGGCTGTGGTATGTGGTACTGATTGCTGCTAGGTGTGAGTCTCCATGCCCAGTATTGTATGTGGCTACTGGGGTTTGAACCCGGGCCCTTGCGCTTGCAAGACAGGCCCCAGAATCCCTGAGCTAAATCCCCAGCCCTCTAAGAATATCTATTGATGTTCTTCACCCTTGAGTAAAGCAGCATATTCAAAACATACAAATGCACTAACCTAGATTTTTGAAAAAGATACTGTAAGGTACATGAAAATACAAGGGAATGACATTTGCCTGACCTATAACAGAGGATATATTTTTAGAATATAATGATTTAAAAATCAATTAAAGAGTTATATAAATCAGTTAAAAAGAAACAATCAACCCAACAAAAGAAACTCAAGAAAAGAAAGGGTAAAGAACATACTGAAAAGGCAACATGAATGTGAATATGTGTGTGTATCTCTCTCTCTTTATCTTTCTCTCTATATATGTATATATGATAATCAAACAAGAGTAAACAATATATTTTCTAGTTATAAATATATATGTTAATAAGACAAATCAATGATGACCATCAATGTGGTGCAGTATTCATCTGTAGAGGGAAGACTTTAAGAGAAGGAGCAAACCTACAAGTGCATTTAAACTAAAACTTCATATTTCTTAATGAGTTTATAACATTCATTTCATTATTCATACATGTTTCATAATTCATACATTTGCTGCATACATCAGTATATATCATATATAATCTTCCTAACTCAGTGAAAATAAAAGAAACAGAAGAAAAGACTGAGGATCCAGCCTTCTCTCTTCTTCTTCACATCTCCAGTCTTTAAAGATGGCCCTTTGAAAGTGGGAGTGAAAAGCACCTTCCTGTGCCATATTTGTTTTGGGGTTCCAAATAAGAAAGCACACAGTATCCTGGCCTCTAGTGAGGTCTCTGTGTCTTTGTCCTCTGCTCTGTAGGTGCAAGAAGTTGACTCATTGTGTACTGAACAAAGCAAAGAAAGGTAAAATAGTAGAATTATAATTTAGCATAAAAAGACCCTTGTGCTGTATTGTACTGAGCATTACCTGTAGGTGCATGCTTGACAAATGCTTTTGATGATAGCAATGATGGGAAAAAGTGCTCTCTTGAGGGAAAGTACAGTTTATGCTGGCAGGGTCATGAAATGTGTAAGTGCTAAACTTTCTTCAGCATTTGGATAAAGTCATATGGATTTAAAAAATCTGGCTGTGCACTCCTTTGATTTGTCACAGTTGAAAATTACTCCCAGAGGCCCAGCATGCAGGTTGATTCTAAAGACCATAATCTCTAGAGGATCATGGGACTACGGAGTACATCTATGTGGTGCCAAATAGCTCTTTCCATCACTAACAGTTCTTAAAGTCTAGGTGTGAAATAGAACGAGGTGTGAAAGTAAAGTAGTTAGCCCGCCATGCCGTCCTCTGGCTGTAGAGAATTCTCAGAAAAGCATCAAGGAGAGAGAAGGACAGGTTTATCCTATATTTCTAAGGAAACTTGAGTATTCTCAGGATAGTTTGCAGAAGAGAAATGACTCTCTTGAATTGTGTTTATAGGGCTGAAAGTGTCAGGGTGACATGTCTGACGTGCTGTGACTCCTTTGCCTGGGGAACGGCGAGACCACTTGATAATCCATCTTTAGGATCAGAGCCTCTACCCGAAGGTCAGGCTGTCAAAGGAAGAACAAGAAAACCTCCAAAAAAGAATATAGGAAGGGTGTGAAGTCAGCAGATCTACAACAGGGATACAAGGTCTCCTAAGGAGATAGGAAAATGAAGTTTAAAAAATGGCTTTGAAGGTAACGCTTGAGTTAACTACCAGTTTGAATTGCCATTATTTGCTGATTTTAAATTTCTCTTCTCTGCTGCTTGTTCCTGGTCTTTCCCGTGTTTTATTAGATATGTGGGAAGCCTGGCCCAGTTCTGTCCTGGGCCTCTCTCAGCCTTCTACTGGCTGCTCTGAATCCCAGCCCCTTGAGTCCTTGCTTTTGAATTCATTGAAGTTAAGTGAAAACCTTCCACCTGTTGTGACTGTTTATGACAATTTTTTTTTTCTGGATGTGACTGATGTAGCTGGTGACAAACCTTGTTCTGCCTCTGGATTTTGATTCTACTGAGACTTGTTATCTTAAGGCAGGGCATGCTACAGGAGACTGAATAGAAGTTCTTGACTCAGTTTAATGTCACTTAAGTAGACTATTTTATCCAGAAAGAAATTAAAAAGCATAAAACTGTTGCAAGAAAATTAACCACAGAGAAAAAGGTGCCAATCATAAGGATAAATAGAACAGAAAACCTGGTGCTGAACTATCAACAGTGTCAAAGGAGAAGACTGGTAACTAGATGAACTCACTACCTCAGGGGAGGCAATGCCAGCTCCCAGGAGGAGTACCTCTCCTCTAAACTCTGAAGGTGCATTTAAAAAGTTAAACCTGGATTCGAATCCCAACTCTCTAATTTACTATCCCTCTATCCCTAAGCTGTTTTAAAACATGCCCAAGACTTTTTTTTTTGACAAATTTATAAAATTGCCACAAATCCATAATTGGGTTATTGTGAAGATCTTAAAATAAAATATATAATGTATTTATTAGAATACACAGCACACCATAGCTGATATTATCTATCATCATTGATGATCTGCCTGTTTATATACCAGACATCATTCTCCCACTTGATAATTCATCTGTTTTACTACTTTTCTCTGTGATCTGGGTGCTTGTGTTGCTTTGTTCCATAAGAGTACAAACTTTCAAAGGCAGGGACTACATCTTTTTCTTTTCATCCCCATTCTTTCCTTTGAAGTGCTGTTGTAAAACTGGTATTCAGTGTGACTTTCTCAGTTCAGTTCTTCCCATGACTGGGTTTTGGTTTCTCTCTGGTTCCCATTTTACTGGGAACACTCATCTCTTGAGCTTTCCTTTCCTTTTGACCTCATTGATGAGAAAATGTCCTGCTTACTTGGCCCAGGCCTCTGGTCTAACTCCTCTCATGGCAATGATTCTCTGTATTTTTCAGGTTGTTAGCATAGAATGGTTAAATACTGGGCACTCCTCTGCTGTCTGTACCACTGACCTCTTCTGATGCCCATTCCAGTAGAAAAGTGAAATTTGCAAGTAGATTCTTCTAACCTAAGTTCTAGGCAATCAGAATTGCTATGTGAGAGTGATCTCTCAACAGATGTTTAGGAGCATGCTTCCCTGAAAGACATTTAGCAGTCTTCTGAATCCATAGGCACCATTGTTCATTTTGTGTAAGTGTGATCTTTTATCAGGAAAAAATGTGGGAGCCCTTGTCTCTTCTCTCTGGAGTAGATGTGAATTCAGAGAAGGCTTGGGGAACCATTGCCTCAATCTAGACACATTTGGCCTTCTGATCTTCCCACAGAGCCAGACAGACCTCACTGAAATTGCTGAGGCTCTGAAGTTCAATTAGCCTTTGAAAACTTGGTACCGTGGCTGCCCTAAGACCCTGCACTTCAGTTCCCTAGAGAGTTTCCATAGGAGCCTCCAGCCAACATGAGACCCTCTTGAATTATCTTAAACTCATTACTTCCAAAGATGTCTCAATCTGTTCATTTTCCTGTCCCTCTAACTCAAGCCTACAGAGATGCTCCACAGTTATGTCTTCCATTTCATGGTGCCTTCTTCAGGCCAGTATGATCACCTAGTTTTATAGAACCCCAAACTCAAAGTTAGTGTAGACTGATCTCAATAAATCATCCTTTTTCACTTCAGACACCTTGCTGTTAGTTGTGAGCTGGGAAATGTTCATTTCAGAATACAGAAATTTGATGTTTATTAAAAATCATTTTAACTCTTACATTTAATTAGCACTCCACTTTGGGGTGGATTTTTTTTCTTTTTTGGCTTGGATGCGGTATGACAAGTAAACTCAAAGATAATTTATTTAGGAAAGCAATGAGGTATTTAGAAACATAATAACTTGGCAGGGAAAATCCAGAGGAGCCGCAGAAGAACCGCACACTGATGTAGCTTGTTGGGGCCTGCTGACTCAAACATTGCTCCAGATGGTCGTCTGAGTCCTAGTAAATGAGAGTCTATTATCTGCACAGGATTTTTGTAAGTAAAACTTAGGTCTTGTGTATAAGACATGTTCTGTTAATGGAAAAAAAAAGACCTTTAAATGTCAGTGTATGTATGTATTTTATTTTACTCATATTTAGTGAGTCAGGTATAGGGATCATCATTTGAATTCAAATAGTTTCCCACTTGCAATCCTTTTATGTCCTCCCCTACTCTTGTTCTCCCCATTACCCTCACCATCTTTTTTGTCCTTCTCTTTCTCTTTGCCTTTTCCTTTTTTCCCTCTTCTTCCTCTCCTTCCTCTTTTTCTGATTCTGCTTTCTTCTCTCCTTTCCCGTTTCCCTCCACTCCTGTTGCTTTCCTTTTTCTTTCTCTTCTGCTTCCCCATCCTTCTCCTCTTTTTTGTGGATTCACACTGACCCATGTTCTGAGTCCACTTTCATTTTTTATTTTGAAATAAGGTGTCAATAAATTTGCCAGGTTGGGCTCAAACTTGAAATTCTTCTGCCTCGGCTTCCTAGGCTCTGATCCAGTTTAGATTTTTGTCTTTTATTTCTGTTAATTAGTCATGTTTCTTGATAAAAGGCATATTGTCTACTAGGTGAGATTTTATTCAAGAACAGATATCATGATTCTTAAGTTCAAATACAGTTGAATGAGTAATTTGAACTAGTGATTGGTGTATTCTATTTTGTAGATGAGCACAGTTGTTTTCAATATTGTTTAGCACAGACTACTATGATAATGAACAGTAATCAAAAGAAAACCACAATAAACCAGGACAAAAGATGAAACACAAGGGTGTACTTATTAACATTGAAGAATGAATTTGTATAATTCTTATAAGAAAATCAGTATGTATGCTATAACTAGATTCATTTTAATGACATTGAAAAATTATTATCAGCAATTATATATTGGAAAGGCAAAATGTTATATAATAATTGTCATTATTAAATTTTATTTGAAATGACTACACTAGATTTCAAGATCTGACTTTCTCTTTGGTTTGAAATGAAGCAAATCAAATACTTTCTTTCTCTCCCTTAGGACGATGCCTGTAGGGTGGGTCCAGTTGACTGATTTTGTAAGATACCTCCTTGAATAACTGAGCAGCCCTTTTCAGGTCGTGCTTCTCCTAACAAAGGCCAGCTTTGGAAAAACTGTATCAACTGCTTTTTATTTTCTAGCTCTACCTGGTCATGCAGACACAAATTTGGTCTTGGGTTGTATTTGGCAGCTGTATAGAGTTTGAGGCTTTCTGTAGAACATCCAAATTGGCAGCTATAACCACATAGTTGGGACTAATATTACATAGCACAAGCATGCTCTGGGTGAAATGAATCAGGCAGAATTGCTGGAATCTTAATGATTTTTTGATATACTCAATTTTCCTCCAATTGGAAAAGTACTTTTTAAAGAAAATTATCATTTATAATTGGCCTTTTAATTTTAATTTGTTTTCCTTGTATTCTTTTATAACTATTCTTAAAGGATATTACATACAGACACAAACACACACACACACACAGACACACACACACACACAAAACCTACTGCATCTCCAAAATCCTCATTAATGGCCATTACTGAGATTAAACTCTCTATCAAATCTACTATTCATTTTGCTTTGCTCTCCATCTCCT
The DNA here is from genome assembly GCA_004026965.1 of Petromus typicus. Lineage (NCBI taxonomy): Eukaryota > Metazoa > Chordata > Mammalia > Rodentia > Petromuridae > Petromus > Petromus typicus. Next base: position 20,032 of record PVIR01000271.1, read on the forward strand.
CATGAAAAAGAAAACACCCCAAATCACACTTTAATTCCTTCTCTCCATGAAAGAAGAGATTTTAAAAAATGTACCATAAGGAACAAGAAATGAGGAGGCTCATTGTGCTGATATTGGAATGAAAGTGGGATAGTGGATTTAGTGTGTGTTATTCAGCTCTGAGACCATGTTGAAGTCAACCATGTCAGCTGGACTGTGTAGCCACCCTAATCAAGAAAGAGAGCCATTCAAAACTAAATTTAGCAAGCTGCTAAATTCTGTTGGTCTCTTTAGCTATTGTAACTTTTTTATAAGGTCTTTGTTGGAATGTTGTTTTGTGGGAGTGCTTTCAACACATTTGTCTCATCTTTTATATAAGGAGACAGTATGCATTCTAAATTATGTATCTGATACACAGACAAATACATATGCATATTTTCCCTGTAGACAGATGCTCAGATGTTTTCAGATGCAGCTAACTTCAGATCTAACTTCAGATCTATCTTCAGGCAATGAGATTGAACTGGGCCCCAGCTTCCCATTGCAATCTGGTCGGTCAGCAGTGGGGTTTGGGGATTGTTTTGATGCATTTAGAATCATGGACTTAGATGAAGCCTGCTTTCAAATCTGGACTACAGAGAGGTGTTTGGACATTGCCACAGCCAGCCTGTCAGTGCTGACTGTGTTATAACAGCATTGGGAATATTTGAGAGTTTTGGTTGATCCAGTACCTCTGTATGCACATACATTTGGAGAAGAGTTCTCTTGGGAAGATGGTGGTGTTTGACACTGGGGCCAGTAGAATATGCTGACTATTGAGCTGTGTGTTTGTAGGATATGCTTGTTCTAGAATGAACAGAATAATTCATCACTGTTTTGTTCAACATTTAGTCTTCAGTTGGTATCATGGCTCTGTGCAGTCAAAATCGACCTAAGTGTTAGGTCAATTGTTGTACAATATCAAGCAAGCAATTCTGTTAACAATTAAAGACAGGTTAAGTGATGGTTGCATGTAATTGACTAAAACCATTGATTGTTTTGTAGTCTTATGGACTTGGGCTGGAAACAACAGACCAACGATCTCAAATTCAATTGCTTAAGAAGTTAAACAAGTAAATAAGTGAGGTGTGTCATTTGACACATTGCCACCTAACGGACACCTCGCTGAGTTCTGTAGTTACTTCCATATGCAGTGTGACAGAGGTTCTGGTTGTCAAGATAATGTCTGTGTCCTGTTTCACCAATTCACCCCTTTATGTGATGTGACTTCTATTCATCTTTTAAGTTTTTGTTTAGATATTATCTGTTCTGGAAAATATTCTGAAGTATGACAATCATTAGCATTTTTAACCTCATTCACTTTTTTCACCAAACCTGGCACTGTAAGTCTCCTGTCTCTTCCCTAAAGTCCAAGTGGCCAGGGAAAGTAAATGTTCTGACATCCTGACATTCACAATGACACAATTAAAGAGACTCATGAGGAAGACTTCCAGAACTGCTTTAAAAGAATCAAGCAGGTATTGAAAGGGGATAGAGGCAAAATATCTTTTCCCATAATACAGTTTATGTATGTATGTATTTAGTTTTTGAGATAGGATCTCCCTTTTTAAGTTCAGGCTGGCCCTGAGCTCAGCCTTGAACTTACAGCAATCCTCCTGCCTCTGCCTCCCAAGTGCGCAGCTTACAGGCATGAGTCTCCATGCCCAGAATTGTTGTATGTGGTTTCCAGGGACCGAACCCGGGCCTTCGCACTTGCAAGGCAGGTGCCGGAACCACTGCGCTAAATCCCTGGCCCTCCCATAATACAGTTTAAAAATTTAAACCTTCATCCTTCATATTTTGATAATGTAAGTTGCAAGTGTGACAGAGATTTATATCGATGTGCACTGTTTTACCTCTCCCCAGCTTGTGAGATGGAATCAGCGATACCTTTCACAAAGCCACTGGGAGCCCCTGGAAGGTTTGGTGTGGAAAGAATATCGGAGTGAGCTGACGATCATGATGCCTACTCAGCCTGTCACTTGATGATGTGGTTATGGTATTTTGCCTCCGATCTGAGTTAATGGAACACATAACATGTTTCCCTCTGGGGCAGAGCAGCTTGCTTGTGTGTAGCAGACTCTGCTCGCTCCTTAGCATGAATCATAAATAGATATTTCTCAAGCCACATCACCCCCATTATGAAAAACATTATTGGATTTTTAGTTTGGGTGGGGAAAGAAAGAAATAGCCTGAAGCCACAGAGCAAAACAAGAAATGTTGTCAATTTCTGGTGCTTGGGTGATGGGTTGGTATTACTCACTGCTACTAAGAGTAGTAATTATGCCATAATATCATTGCTTTTTGTGCCCTAAAATGGAATCCTATGAGCAAAGGAAGGGTGACTTAATGGTCTGTTATGTTCAATCTGTCTGGATTTTTATGGTTTTTAAGCATCAGTAAGAATAATTTAATTATGTCATAATAATAAAATACTGCAGCAGTAATTGTAAAAATGGAGACTGCTTGGCTCTACACACAAACATGTTTCAAAGAGACTGCTCATAGGAAACAAATATCAACATCAATAGATGATCATGCATGACATTGTGGACTTGAACTTACATGCTTAACCATAGGACACAACTGAAGAATTATTAATATTCCAGATAAAAGAGTGGGAAAACAAGAAATGCTTATATAACTGAACAAAGCTCTGTGGTTGCATGTTGCTATTCATTTTTTTTTTTTTGCATCAGTTTTCTTGTCTGCAATTTATTTTACTTATTCTCCACCAGCCCTGTGATGAGGGATAGGGTTAAGGTCAGTGTCTTCCTTTTTATAGAGAAATTAAACAGAAAAATCAAATGACTTATTCTAGGTTGTCCACATTATTACTGGAATAATGAGGAGGAGGAGACTGCTGGTTGGTATCCATATACACAGCTGGTGCAGATATTGCTGGAAGGACAAACACAGATGGATATATCCTCTTAAATAGCACATTTCCATCTGTCGTGGTCCAGGGACATTGCTGCCTGAACAACAAAGGAAAGCTGCATGACCTAAGCCCGCATGAAATCACAGTCCTGTGATATTCCATGTGATGATGACTGTACTGATATGTTAACAAAGGCTGCTGAGTAGCCTCTGGTTGCTCACGAACAAGAACACTGAATATCATCAACCCAATGAGACAAAGAAGGAAACTTTATCTCACTTCTGTTTTGGTGTGAATTCATCCAGGTCAGTCTCCTCCATATCTGATGTTATAGTCCACCTGACTCCCTAGGAATTATGGTCCACTGTTGAATAAATAAATTATATTATATTTATTGTTTTGTTGAATTTTAGAGAAGCAGTTTCTTTGTAGGGGAATAGTGCCATACTCTGCCATGCACTTGCAAGGCTCACATTTGAAACTGGCTTTTTTGTTTGTTTGTTTGTTTAAATCCATGGCATCTCTTTTCTGATTGCAGTTGCATAACTTCCCTTCCCCTGAGTCTCTGGGTAGACTACTTGGTCCTTCATAGGCCTCACAAAGTGATTTCATCAATACTGTGCAGCCTATAGTTCAAGTCAGAGCACCTTGATGTGAACTCAAATTGGATCAAAGTCCTCTTTCTTTGAGATGGTAAGAAAGAGATCGAAGTCTTAAAAAACCATAATAGTGTCCTTGGTCAGGGTCCTAGATGAGCTTTAGGTATTTTCTGGTCAGATTCTTTCTACCTGACTCTCTTTTTCTAACCTTTAATTTTTTTTTTTTTTGGTTGACCACCATAACAAAATTGATGTTTCTTTGGAGTTTGAGAAATTCTTGGGTATTTAAGGGCCAGATTGGCAGAGTCTGAGGGTTCTTCACAATAATTTAAAAATTTGTGTTTGTGTTTTAATAATAATTTTTAAAATGCAATCATGTAGTGGTATGATTGGTTCTATAAGTGGTTCAGTACATCAATTCTCATTCCTTCTTGAGAACATCTAGAATCCAGTCCTCTTAGCCACAGACTATGAATGACATGCATCCTGTCCACAGTTCCCAGAAGTAGCCTTGATCATACATGATTGGGAACCCTGCTCTTCTCTCAGGGATCAACTCACGGCACCATCACAGCCAATGGAAAATAACTGTCAGGATTCTTCTGGAGATGACTCAGTTTAAGTTGGATTTTCTTTTGTTTGCAGTGAAAAGAAATCCTGACAGGTACATAGATCATTTGAATGAATTTAGTGCCTTTGTTTATGTTTTGTTTCCAGTTTCTTTCTTTGCAAAATAGTACTACTTTCATCATTTGGAGCTAATAAAAAATAATAGGGGCCAATTTAATATGTAAATGAGGTGCACTTTATAATGAAGTTTTTTCAGTAATCCAAGACAGAGACGTGAATCATTAAATGATATCTGTTTTTCAAGCCTGCAGAACTTGAAAGGGCCCCTGACACAGTGGGGACGCTGCATTTAGACCACAAGCAGCCAGTAGTGTGCTACTGCACGACGTGCTGCCATCCATCACATCAAGTTAAGTTTGTGAATTGAAAACTTATTGGCTTGAGGTTTTGTTTTTATTTAACTTAAGACATTTTGTTAAAAAAACTATAAGCAGAAGGATTTTTATATCTGGAAATTTGGGTCATACATATTTGAGTGACATTAAAATAAAATTAGCACTGGGGGATTAAGGGGAATTTTTTTTAATTACAGAGAATCTGTTCATATGTTGAGGTTTAAAAGTGTTTCTATAAATGGCAAAAGGTGCATTTATGTTAAAAAAGATCCAGACTATGGGATTGGATAAACATCCTCCTGTCTGGAACATTACTGAATTGTACCAAACGATATAAAAATCCACCTTTAAATTCCAATCCTTAAAAAAGGAGCTTCTCTCTTCTAAGGGAGACTGTTTTGCAAGCATAATGGCTCTCATTTTCAGCTTGCCTATGTGTAAGTTCATTCAGAAAGCTCTCAGAGCAGATGTGAAAAGGAGCCCATGCTCAGCAAGTTCAGTCCTGCTAGTGACAGCAAGAGATTGGGTCCCTCATCTCTGCTATGGGACGGAGCTCAAGAGAAAAGCCAGGCATCACCCCAGCCAGTGGGGGAGAGTTGTGGTCATGTCCTGCTTCAGGCCATGAGGGTGACCTACTCCTTCCTCTGTGAGACCTGGATTCTTACAGTGTAGGGCCTTAGATCTTGATCTTTACTTCAACTTGAAATTCAAAAATTGTTCCATAGAACAGACTAAACTTTGATTTCTTAGCACTTGTAGGAGGTCACAAGTGAGCAACCTTTTTCTAGAAGGAAACTTCTAGGCACACACATCAGTGGCAGCTGGCAGTCTGTCTGTGCCTGTTACAAGAATACATTCAGATCAGGTCAGGCCAGCTCAAAATACCGTACTTTTCCAAAACCCCATTATATGGCCAACACTGTGCTGTGTACAGAGCACATAAGAGAAGACTAAATTGTGGTTCTTTCTTTCAAGATTTTCATGTTATGTGGAGGCACAAGATTTTAATGCAATGTGATATCCAAGGATGAGTAATCTCAAATACTCATCTGCCTATTATCTGGTAATTTATTGGAATAGATAAATGGAAGTAGATTAGTTTTTGGTTATTTTCAGTACAATATGCATGCACTTATAGTCACTTGGCTAAATAGTTTGGCTTTACAATGAGTGGCAGCAGCATCTCCCTAGATACATTCAGACAGACTTAATGATAAGTGAAATATACAGACTCAACTGTGATACAGGATACATAAAGATTCTTGGTGATGTTTAATTCTCACATTTAAAAGTTGTCAGCAGTGTTTTGGGGCAGTTAGATTTGCTGTTTAAGAAAATGTATTTGGCGAGACGGCCACTGCTTTTATTTCCATACATGTGCGCCATGGAAAGGTACTCTTTCTTGCCAACCAAGGTAAAGTGTCATATTCCTGATGATGGTGTCCTGGTAGGTCGAAGCTAAATCTTGAAGTGAAGATTATTAGACTCCAGCACCCCTTGCTCATTAGTTCTTGGTAAACTTTAATTTGTTGTTCCTCCAAATAGGGCAGCCCACAGACATGGCAGAAATAATATGGTGGGGAGGTGGCTGTCTACGCTAGGACCAGTCAGAGGGGAGAAGAGGTAGGGGGAGTGTGGCTGTGTAGTGGCTGATGAAGAACGAGACTGAAGCCTGTAGAGCATTGTACTTTTTCCTTCCACAAGCATCATAAAGAGACCGCTGTAGTTTCAGAGCTGAATTTTTCTCTGTTTTTCTTGGATTCATGATTTGGGCCAGTATGTCTGGGTTGTCAAAAACCACATCCTCTTTATTTAAAGTCTTTCTATTTTTACCTTTTACTTCTTTGCCACCCCAAATTCCTTCTCAATGTTAATTCTATTGATTTCTTCCACGTTTTATTTGGAGGAAAGCATCTTAAAAGTTCATGCATACAATGTGGATAGCATGTGTCTGAGGTTTTCCTATAAAATTGAGGATTGTGAATGCATTGATAGAGGATTATTTTCTTTATATTTCTTTCGGAGTCCTATCTAATGGTGCATTAAAAGTCGGATGGATACTAAATTTATTGAGAATTACAGAAAAAGCCCTATTTAATCTAATAAAAACTTAAGTATGCTTAGAAATGATGAAGTCTAGAGATCCACTGGACTGCTCACCTGGCAAATTTGCACCTGTGACAAATTTCTGAGCATTGACATAAAAAATCAGGGAGACATTTTCTGTGTGTTCATTCACCTTTGAAAGAAAATAAGAGTATTTGTGGTGTGTGTGTGTGTGTGTGTGTGTGTGTGTGTGTGTGTGTGTGTGTATGTGTGTGTTTGCATAGGAGTTATATAAGACCAGTGTTTGTAAAACAGTAGATATACATTGGTATAGTCTTTGGAAAGACGCACTGAATATTCTAGGATTAAGGAGCACAGTCATAGAAAAAGCAACTAACTCATGCTTGGTAAATTAGTAATCCATTCTCCCATATATACTGAGCACATTGAAGTAGGGATTAAGAGCAGTGAAGCCTAAGATAGTGACTACATGCTTTATTTAGTGTTCTTAGTTTAAAGTTTTGAAAATGTAACTGCTATTAGACATTACCTAACCATGGAGAACAGTAGTAGTATAGAGAATCTGTAGTCAGGTATTAAGAAAACACGGTTTACCTGTGGGGGCTCTGAGATGTTTCTCCTATAAAAAGGAGTGTTCGTTTTATTTAGCCTAGGGACTCTAGTATTTATCAGACCATGGATATCCTATTTCCACCCAGAAAATAGTTACACATTTCATGAAATGATAAAACAAAAATAACCACGAGGGTGGATTTCTCTGTCTCCAGCGGTTGACTGCCACATTCTGGTGTCATAGTGAAACAGTCATTCACAAAATAATGTTTCTAAGAATGTGATGTATTTGTGATCAAATGATTAGTCTTCCAGGCCTGAGTTCCTCACTTCTGTGTTAAAGTGCTGACCAGCAGGAGCCCGGCATCCTGTTCAGTACTGAACGGCACTCGGTGCCCACGACTGTTTGGATAAAGCGCCCCTGCCTGGCCCCATCTCTCATCTTTTGGGTTTAAGGAGCACCCCTGCTTCTTGCTCATGTCTTCTGCCTCTGTGAGAGAGGAGATGAAGATATGGAAGTGCCCCCTCCGCCAGTCCTGAAGTGGTTCATTGTGGGATTTGGACAACCCTCTGTAGTCTCAGCCTTTTCCTCTTTCCCAGACTACTTTCAGAATACCGAGAGAAGATTCAGGACAGGCCACAAAAACTGTGAAGGCAAATATATACATAACTGTATTTTCATATGAACAGTTTGAGCTACTGAATATAAAGATTTGTAGAAAATAATTTGTTTTTATTTGCATATGACTTAAGACACTTTTTCATACTCATTTTTCCATTTGATCCCAGCTTTATTCTTGAGAGATTTCCCAGAGTTTAGAAAGATGAGATAGATTTTGAAAATAACAAGCACTTGAGATTAGAAGCCATGACTCCAAGTCGAGTACTAGAGTCTCACAAGGTGTGAATTTTAGGAAGAACATGAAGCAGTCTCGTTACTGAATCATAAAGTGATACTTTATAAATAAAGTTTCTATTTCTTTTTAGAAACTTTCAAATACATAAAAGAGAATGTCTCTACTTGGTTTTAGTCTTTTATTATTTTCTTAATAGATGTTTGCAGTATATAATGCTTACATTCACCTGGGGAGTGGGTACATGTACAAAACACAGTTTGGGAACATTTTCCCTTTAAATCAATGCAAGACTAAACACATTACACTGTATTAATTGTACTTCTCAGTTATTTTCCCATGATGATGACCTAGATTTATTTTTACTAAAATATTTATTGTATTAACCAGGTAATAGTAATGCATATTAATATTAATTATTAATTAATTATTAATATTAATGCATATTAATATTAATACATAGAATTAGTGCAGTATTTAAAAAGTACAAAATGATATACCCCCATCTTTTAGCTATTCTGATTCTCTACAAAGATAACTATGGTCAATAGTTTCTTACTGATACTTATTTTTTGTAAATAAAAAAGTGTGTTTATTCCTTAATTCAGAACACACAAACCAAATCCTAAATGATGTTCTAATCTATATCATTACCCATCAATATTTGTTAACCTACAGGAAAAGCTTTCTAAAAAGATCTGATTTATTTTATTACTTTATTAACACATTGAGCATTCAAGACAATAGCAAGTCCTCACAGATGTACACCCACATTGACAGTCACTCAGAACATGCTTTACCTCCTTACTCTACCTTAATAAACAGTGTCACCAACATCAATATGCCCCCATCAGCCCTCCCATTTACTTTCCCCACTGTCCCTCCTTAGTTCCCCTTCTCCCTTAAATATTTTCCTCTATTTCACAATACCTATTGAACATTATGATTCTCACTCGCACATTCAGTTTCTCAGACCTGAGAAATTATTTGATATTTACACATGTGTCAATATTTATTTTAATATTTAAAAGTATGGCCTCCATATGCACCCATTTCACTATAAATGATTCAATTTTATCATTCTTCATAGCTGAATAGTACTCCATTTTATTAAAAAAATACTCCACATCTTCATCAGTCAACTGTTGATGGATTTGGGCTGTTTCTGTAATCTAGCTTTTACAGTCTGAGCTGCTGTAAACTTGAGTACACATATATCACTGTGGTATGACGCTTTTAATTCCTTTGGGAATATACCCAGCAGGGAAACAGCAGGGACAAATGGTACCTCTAAGCCTAGCTTTTTGAGCAATCTCCACACTGATTTCCATAGTGCTTTCATCAGCTTACACTTCTACCAACAGTGAACAAGGGTTCCTTTTTTCCCCGAAGGATGTTATAGTAATAAGACAATGTAAGAATGTGTGCATTTATATATAGGGTTTTCAAAACTTAAATGGTAATATATTAGTGATGCTGCTCTGTATATTACTTTTACCTTATAAATAAAAGTATACTTTTACCCTGTGAATATATTGATCTTATAAATTCCCTATAAATATCAATCTTCATAGAAGACAGGTCAACTGATTATACCATGCTCTTTCTCTTCTGTACCCCAAAAGTGAAAACAAGACGTGTTGCTGAACATTTTACTCCAAAAATAACACAAAATCAATTAAATGAGGTCTAATCATATGACTTTTGCTTGTACATTTTTTTCCTTTTGCTCTTTGTGTTCTCTTTTGTTGCAAACGTTTCTGAAATAGAAGAGGTAATAGACTGTTTCATTCAGTAGAGAGAGAGAGAGAGAAAGAGAGAGAGAGAGATCTGTGAGGAGGGAATAGTATTAATGAATTTTTTCACCCCTAATGGTTAGGTGAGCCTAGAGCATGAATCAAACTAACCAAGGAAAGGGAAATAGCTTTTTGTAATGGCTTTCTCTGCAGAAAGCAAAGGTGGATTTAACAAAAGATGCCAATAGTCTGATTTGCTGAGGTCCATGAAAACCAACCCACAAACTGCAGCCATTGTGGAAAACTGTCCTATTTAAGTCATACATATTCAGCCTGACATAACTTTTAGACTTACCTGCTTTTGCCCTTACCTGATAGACAAGTTTTTGAACAATTGATAGAGTCTTCTCTGAAAATATATGTGGGCTAGATATAAACAATTTTAAGCCAACCCAGATGCCATTTTTTATGATTTTTAAGACATTCAGCCTTTAATGAGTATATTTTCAGATGAAGGAAAAAGTAGCAGTTTAGGATTGGGGACAGTAGAGCGTGTTCTTAGCTTGAAGTCCTGGCTTCAATTTCCAGAACCAAACATTCAAAAAACAACATTAACAACAACATCAACAGCTTAACTGTGGTCTGGGTTAATTGGCTCAGCCTTTAGGGAGGGTGGCCACGATCAAAAGTTGTCTCTGCAGAATGAGGCAGAGGGAAAGCTCCTCACCTTCCATGGATCTCAGCTTATCTTCAGTAAAGTGCTGGAGATGTTGCCTCAGTCATTAGAGGTTAACAACACCTTCCCCCAGAGGGGAAGAATTCAAGCAACTGAGAGGACATATGATCGTTTAACTGTCTAGCATCTTCTTAAAAAGCTGCAAAATGCTCTACTAGTTCCAACAGCTATCTTTAGAACATTCATAATAATGCTAGTGATGTTTATAATCGTCAACTTCATCTAACAGAGATCAGGAAGGTGGGGTTCAGAGAACTTTAGAAGTTGGAATATGGGCATGTAACTAGAGCAAATTTTAGCTCAAACCAATGTTCCTTGAGTACAAATAATGAGTTAGTACACTTTCCTGTATGCAGAGAAATGCTGAGGCTTAAATGATAGCTCAGATTGACTCCTGTTGACAACTGTGTCCTTGAATGTGATGGTCCTGTGTGAAAATTAAAAAGGACAACAACTGTATGTGAATTAAAAAATAACCTTACTGATTTTTTTAATATGTGAATTATCACACTGTACCCTATAATATATACAATTATTATGTATCACAAAGAAAAACCTTGAATGGTAGCACGCTGGCTATGCTGATTTTGCAGTTAAATGTGTTTTAAGGTATGCATGTCTGGATATGGCAAAAATGTTGTAGCTGGTGCATGGGTGACTAAAAGTTCTTTATGTAACTTCTGCTAAAATGTTCAAAAGATGATGATTCTTAATTTATTCTGCATTTTTTTTTACCAAGAGATGATTGGGAATCTGATAGGAGACACAGTACCAAGGAAGTTCTGAGCTCCTGAAGGTCTGATCTCTTTGGTTCTCAAATATGAGGCTTATGAAGTGGTCATCAGGCCTCTCATTTGTGTTCTGGCTGTTGGAGCTGAATCAGCTGTTTGCACAGAAAGGATTATACTGTGGCAAATTGATGTGAAATAAGAAATAGCAGAGAACAACAATGAGAAGTGGTAATTATATTCCCCATTGGTAATACTTCCTAAACTGGGTACATAAAGATGTCTGCAGCATGAACAATACTAGAGCCAGTTTTTATGTGTCTGGGAACTAATTCCAGCTGAGAGCCAAGTCCTCCTCTGCCAAAGCCTTTCCCCAAAGGTAATGCTGACTCCAGGAACTCTGAGTTGAATATGAAAAAAAAAAAAAAGACAGATTGAGACTGTCCAGTAGCGTCTTCAGAGACAGACAAGTGCATACCAGCCCCAACACTCTTCTAGAGTGAATATGAGTTTACCTACATCTTGCACTTCGTAGATGAGAACACGTGACATTGGGTACTCAACTCCTTCCTTGGCCCACATGCTCCTCAAGACATTCATTTGTAGCAAGATACAAAGGCATTGATCCAAAATATTTAGGCCCACTCAACAGCTAGATAAATGCCATCACGCTTGTTTTCTGGAATCAGGAGTAAGGGGCAGGGTTAGGGGAATATTTTTCCTTGTTTCAAATCAAATTTACTGGAAGTGAAGCAATCATACTTCGCATAAAATTGCTGTTTTTCTGTGTCTGAGACATCTGGCATACTATGAAGACTTTCTGATTGTCTATCTTTGAATATTGTATTCCTAATTTATTTGTATTCCCAGATGCATTATGGCAGAAAGAGGACAAAAACTACCAGTTTGAGCAAGGAAAGTTGTCATGTTTCTATGGTTGTGGGTAGCAAGTAATACTGGCTAACTGAGGCATATTAAATCCAGCATAAGTGTAAACCGATCATTCTGATGTTTGTATCCTTGTGGATGTTTGAGTTATTTTAATAATTCTCTGGAGATGAGAGTTAACTTGGAGCAGTAAATACTTTAAAAATGAACCAACAACTCATCAGAAGAATATTAACTCATGTGAATTATACCAAATTCACAAAGTAAGGGGACTAGAAAAGTAGTATGAGTCATTGTATCATTGGCTTCTCACCCACCCACATGAGATACATACGTATCTTGTGCTAAACCTAAACCTCGTGTACTGCTGAGTTAGGGACTTTTCAGCTGGTGAAATGGGATTCATTATTTCCTGAAAACATGATACTTTTTGCTGTGTTTTAGCATTGCACAAAGTGTTCCCTCCCTTGAAATTCTCCCCCTCTTACTTCATTTATTGGAGTCTTTTCTTGGAATAATCATATTTACCCCCTCATGTCCTTTTCCATGTCTTCTGTGAGTCACAACATTGAGCTAGATATGTTTCTACCCTAAATTAAAACTAGATTTCCTAGCTTCTTTTGTGTCTAGGCATAACCATGAGGCTGAGTTCTGGCCAGTGGGATATAAGTAGGATTGTTGGAGAGTAGCGACTTAGACTCTCTTCTGCTTTTCTTTGCTTCCTCCCCTGTGCTGCTGATTTGCACAGACGAGATAGACACAGCAGGAGAGGCTATTCAGGGCCTGAGATAGTGCTGAGAAGGGAGATTATGTGTGAGGAAGCAGTAGGGTCGAGAAATCTGAATCTCTGATGACAAGGAAAACCTGCCCCTTGCCTCTTGCTTTAGAGAAATAAACAGTTTTGATTATTGAAATTATTATTACACTGGGTTTTCTGTCACTCATGGTAAATTTAATTCTAAGAAATCCATTGCCTCATGTTGTACAGTTCACTTAATTCACGGTACAGGACAGCAGAGCTCTGGGTGAAGGCCATCGACTACCTTGTTTCCCTAACTTATGGATAGTCTTCTTGGTTCTCTCTTCTGTCCCCATCGGTCTTTGAAGCCACCTCTTCTCTTGGATCCCTTTTGTCAATATGACTATTATCATAATTCAGGATCATAATTCTTAAATGACTTGCTGGAATATCATGATTTTTGCTTTAAAATAGTAATGTAACATGAATGCCTAGAGCCTCATCTCGAAGCTCATTTGAATTCTTTCCTGTAATATTCTGTAGAATGTTATAAGCTTGTGTTCCCCAATTCAACTGGTTTACAACCTATAACTTCTTCATGTATGATTCCAGGTCCAACGGTCTCAGGACACTTGGGAGCTCAATGATGGTCCCTAGCACTCTGTTCTCACCTCTTACGAGTCTACATCTGCACCAGAGTCTTGTCAAGTACACATACCTGGTGCCTCTGCAGCACTTCTCAGTCATGGCTGTGTCAACGACCAGCACGAGGCATCCTTTGGGGAGGTTCCTGGGTGCCAGCCTTCATTCACATTCACTCCACAAAGGCTGTTTCAATGCAAAAATTAATACCTGGCTCCACCAGTCTTGGTGTTTCTGGACAGTCAATTTAGCTTTATGAGAGTCAATTTTTATTATCTTTGTTTTGATGGGTTATAAAAATAATACTACTGTAGAGAACCTAAACATACTGAAACACAGAAAGAAAAAATAAGTTCCTCAAATCATACTGATCTAGAGGGAAGCACATCTAATATATATTTCCTTGAAGCTTCTTTTTGTGTATATTTATGCATATTTAATTGTAGAGAGGTACTAATTCTACTTTCTGTAGAATTCTACATCTGTCTGGCTACCTATCTGTTTGTCTGTGGCTGCAGATACTATTTTGTGGAAATTCTTTCTTAGAATGAAAAGTTTCTTGTTATTTAATATTTAATTTTATCCTCTATTTTATCTTGTTATAAATAATATTGTGATTAATATTTATATTTTTCTTTTTGGGTTACTTCCTTAGGCTTGATTCTTCAAGGGGCAGAGAATTCTAGATTCTTACAAAGTTTTAGAACTCTTGGTCCATATTGAAAACTTCTTAATAGAAAGCTGTAGCATTTTTCACTTCCTAAGTAATTTTTTAAATTTTAAATTTTTAATATTTTTGGTACTGGAGATTGAACTCGTGACCTTGCACTTGAGAGGCAGGTGCTGGAACCACTGAGCTAAATTTCTGGATCCTTTTTAATTTTTCCCAGTAACGCTTTACCATTCCTTTATCCTTAGAATACCTAGAATTTTTTTCATTGAAAGTCTTTCCTATGACTAAGGTGTGATGTATATATCTACCAATTCCTCAAAATGAATGAAATTATTATGTACCACATAGTAATAAAGAATAAATTGAAAAAACTTTATTAGTATGAAAATCTGGTGTCATTTAAAAATTGAATTTCTTTGATACAGTAGAAATTAACCAGTATTAATTTATTTATTTTCTTGTATTTCTTTATGTCTTTGGTTCATTTATATGGATAATTTTTTTAAAAAGACTTGGGAAAATTTTATAAAAAGAATTTTAACCCTTGACCTGTAATAATTAGTGGATATTATTTTTATCTAGTTTTCAATTTGTTCTTTATATCAGCTTGTAATATTTATACTAATAGCCACACAAATGACTATGAAATCAAGTAACTATTATGGCATTTTCCATACATTTTAACATTAGAGAATCTTTATTCACCTTTCACCTCAAAAGCTTATCAATAGCAACTAAATCTTTCTCATTTTCTCATACTTATAATGATGCTCACATTCAATTCTTTTCCTAAGGCTCTCTTTTTCATTTTATTCTGTTATTGATTATCTGTTCTTGTATTGCTATTATTTTCTTCATCATTATAGGTCTATAGATAATGAGTTCATTCTCTATTCAACACTGATCATGTTCAGAAACTATCTAATAGAAATGTAGTGCAGTAACAAAAGGTTGTAGTTCTTGCCCTTATGCTCAAGGGTTCTAATGCAGAAGTTGAAAAACTTGATTTGTGCAGTCCAGTGAAACTTGTTATGGTTGTTACTGTTTAACAAGAATTTAAGTGTAATATTTTTATTCTCATAATTTATAGTTACTAACAGCTGTTGTTGGAATAAGGGAATCGTGTTGATTTTCTCTCTTTGTATAATTATCTTCTTTCCTTTCAGTTTACTGAAACACCTTACATTATTTTGTATAATCATATTAATATACATGAAGTTATATGTTATAGTTATCTGAGTTTTCCATATATAAGTACTTTATGATGTTTTATTTATTTTTTATCATTACAAGTGTGAACATCATTGCTTCCTGTAGTCTAAAGGTTGCATCTATACCTTCGGATATAAAATGTACCCAAAAAATCAATTAGAAAAAGAGGCCTGGGACATCACTCATACTAACATTTTTATTTTTAAAATGAAGAACTCGGGTGAAAAGCAGCTAAGTCTCTGCAGTTTTATTCATGTGTGTTTTGTCAGATCCTGTTACAATACCATAAGACAGATATACACTTCATTTTTATAGATTGCATTAGTTTTAGAGCAGGGGAGAGAATATTAAAGGTTTATATCATATTAATTATTATAATAAAGTATAACTCAGTGATGTCGCCAGCAATATTCTCAGAAGCTAATTAAATTTTGGGTTTGCTTCTGGTGCCCAAATGCCCTCCGCGGTGCCCTGCATGGGCTCCTGCTGTTTCCCTCACTTCCTGTGACCACAGAAGTAGGTCTCTTGCTATTCCCACTCTCATTATCATCTCTTATGGAAGAGAAGTGTTCTCTCTCTTTCTACTGACACTCACACCTTTTTTGTGGGATTTCCAAGAGTAGGCTGGCTCCGTAAATTCATGGTTCCCACTGCCAACAGACCTGGTAGTGGTTCCCAGACCGTGGCTAGAGCTTCTTTGAAAGGTCCCATGTGCTTCTTTCAAAACATGAAAAAACTAAAGAAGCCAACTTTGTTGAATCACACTTTGTATATAACAACACCTTATTTCACATATATATTCATTATTAGTTATTACCCTGTGTGATTAGAGAGGCAAAGAATTCCACTCTTTGCCTCCTGTACCTAATGCCCTGGAGAAACTCAGAAAGGTCAATGACATAGTTCAAATATCTGAGATTTGAAGGCCAGTGGTGTAGAAGTCCTAGGATATGGGAGAAGTCAAGCAGAGGAGCCAAAGCTTCACTTCTCCATGCTTTTGTTCTATTCAGGCCTTCAGCTGATTGAGAGATGCCAGTCCCTAGTCAGCCTACAGATTCAATGACCAGTTTCTTTTGGAAATACCTTCAAGACACACTCCAACACGGTGTTTTACCATCTATCTTTGGATCTCTTGGTCATGTCACTGTCACAGAACACTTTCATAAATCTGGACAAATGTCTATTAGTGAAAGTCATAGGATTCTTCTGTCACCACCTCCAAATTCCTCTATGGTCATTTGCTATCAATATTCCCTTTCTCTGCGCCTACCATGTACTCAGTTTTCTGTCACCTTATACTAGTTTTGTTCCTTCTATGATCTCAAATGAAAGACTCACATAGTATGCATTCTTTCATGTTTGGCTTTTGTACACAGAATGAGGATTTAAATTTACTAAGGTAAAAGATTCAGTGCAGCTTTCTGTCTAGCTATATATCACAACATGTTTAATACCTATTGAAAAATGAACATTATTTTTTCTACTTTTGATTAGTATGAATACATATTTTATAAATAATAATATATAAATGATTTCTTGTGGTAAATACTCAGGAAAGAAATGATTGGGTTATAATGCAAATTTCATACACTCCTCTCCCTTTTTTTTTCTTCTAAATTGTTTGTAGTTTAAAAAATTTCTTTATATAATTCTGTCAAATTACCAACTGGCTTATTTTTCTGTTTTTAAAATATCTATCATTGGGTCGGGGACATAGCTCAGTGGTTCCAGTGCTTGTCTTGCAAATGCAAGGGCCCGGGTTCGATCCCCAGTAACCACACACAATACTGGGCATGGAGACTCACCCCAGCAGCAATCAGATCCACATACCACAGTGCCGGGCATGGTGGCTCATGCCTGTAATCCCAGCACTCGGGAGGCAGAGGCAGGAAGATTGCTGTGAAGTGGGTTTGAGGCTGAGCTCAGGGCCAGCCTGAACTACAAAGCGAGACCCTGTGTCAAAAAATCTAAAAAAAAAAAAAAAAATTAAAAAAATCTATCGTTAATTGTCCTTCACATTTCTCTGCATTGTACATGAATTGAACAACCCACCTATTCCCTCATTTCTCTTTGTGACACACTTTTTGCATCTTCCATCCTGTTGCCTCTGTGGACAGTTGGGTCCAGACAGACTTCCTTGTGATCTCTTTTTTTATTTTTCTTCTCGACACTGGGATTTGGGATTTCTGACTTATCCCATGCTGTTTTACGCATCCTTTGAGTAGAAATTCTTTCTTCCTTGGGCCCATAACACACTATTCCAATTTTTAGTCATTTTTTAAATTCAATATTCCTAGAATTAACACAAATCTTCTTTCCCAGTTTTTTTGTTTTGTTTTGTCTTGTTTACAAAAAGTAAGTCACTCTGAACTTCCTGAAATGAATGCAAACCCCTCTTCCTTGCCTTTTTTTTTTTTTTTGAACTTAAGTAGCAATGGGTAAAGAGAACAAAAAGAGCCTTTAAAGACTGTGAGCAGGACGACAGCAAGTCCATTAGGATTATGCTTAAATCCATCACTGGGTGCAGCACGGAAAGTGAAAGCACAGCTGCACATCAGTTACAGGTACAGTTATTTAGATGGTGAGATGATGGTGTCCACTAGGTTGTAGTGATGTGGGTGGAGAAAACTGGGAATATTCTAAAGACTCAGCACACAAGGGTCTTGGTGATGGTAGTTGATGAATGTAGCGGCAGGTGAGTCCTTGCATTCTGGCTGCATAGAAGTGGTACTATTTACTGAGATGTAGGGTGTTGGAGGTGATGGAGGAAAAGGAGAAAGATCTGCTTTCAGGGACGGTGATGCAATGTTTTGTATATTAGCCATATTTTTCATATATACATTTTAAATGTGCTAAATTTTTAACAGCAGTGAACCGTTGCAAACAGTAGACCAGCCTGGCAGAATTAGGATGAAGAAGCACAATAATCTATTTGGGTACTTTGAGTGATTTCCAGTAAAAGCCCACTATTTTTTAAAGACCAAATTTCTAGGACAATTTATTTCTGTGATTAGTTGCTCTTGTTCATTTTCTGGAATACAATTTCACTGTGATTTTTTTCTCATATTCTTTCTTTTCAAGCAGAAAAGATAGGCTTTTTAGGAACAGATGCAGCTGGAAACTGAGTGGAACTATTCCAAAAATATTAAGATGGGAAATAAAATGTGAAAGGGGTGCAGACCAGGAATTGAAACAAAGCACCCTAGAGAGAAAAATGCAATATGTTTACCTAGTGAGCCAACCGATTTCAATAATGAAATGATTGGGAAAATAATTTTTTGGAAGGACATATCAGGATATTTTGCTTCCACAGCTCACTGTGCCAGAAAGGATAACAAGGAAAGCATGGGCCTATTTGACAAAGGAGGAGGGAGAGAGAGAAAGAGAGAGAGAGAGAGAGAGAGAGAAATGAAGAATAGGAGTGTCAAGGTTCTAAATCTCTCACAGTTGGAATAAAACAGACTCAATAATTCTTGGATTTCATGTTTCTAAGTCACAGAATCATATATATATATATATATGAATTATATGAATCATACATATATATCACATATATATGTGAATCATATATATATATATATATATATATATATATATATGAAGTGCTGAGTAATGCCATGTAATTTGCAACATTACAAAAGAAAGAGAATTTGACATAGACTGTAGAGTCATGAGTCATCTCATGAAAGAAATCAAATCATATAACAAAATGTGCAAATTCCCCTGCTGGTCCCTTACCATCATAAAAAGACTGCGAGAATATATTTTTTCACCCTAAATTATGCACAGACTAAATCACACACTAATAAATTTAGGATGGCTATAGTGGCTGACCAATTTGGAAGGAGTAAGAAGCAATCTTGAAAGATAAATCTACTTCTACTAAATTTATGCTTTCCACACACATTTCTTGACTATTATTATTCATTTTAGTATTATATTGTCATTGAATCATATATTCCCTTGCCAATCCATTACATCTTAATGAAAATGATTGCTTTTTAAAGTAGAGAAACAAAGAATAAATCATTATTGCCATTTTTCTTCTCAAGAGTTAATACAAAATGGTTTGTTGAACAGGCAAGAAAACCCTAATCAAAGTACTGAGATATTTCTACCTAAAGGCCTGGTGGTTGTAGGCTTTGTACAGATGATGCTCACAGCTGCCTCATCCAGTCACACGCACTGAAATTAGTTTTCAGTCTGAACAAAGTCTGAAGCTTCTTCACAGCTTCTGGTTAGAGTTTCCAAAGGCTGAAGTTCTGATGATGCTAGAAATGTTAATGTTCACATCATCGATAAATTGCACAACTGTAATCAAAGTGAACTCCTTTACTCAATTATTCCATACAAAGGTGAAAGCTGAGGAAACCTTCATTATAGCATTCTGTTGTGTTCCTCACTTGGGATTAATAATCAGAGATCTTGGCTGACTCCTCTCAAGGTCAGAATGGGATGGTGAAGCAAAACATTCAAACAACAGAAAATATGTTTGGGTTTGTGATATACAAACAGGTCCACATCATGAAAACAATTTTTTTCCAAAACAGTTAATGTATTTCTATATGAGGGGGCTTTAGTCACACTCTTAAGAGATGCTGTATTGATGTAACTGTAGTTTTAAAGTGGGCCCTTGAGTATGACTGCTCTGACATGACAACATCTTGGTTCAAAACTGGAATTTTAATTATAACTTATGAATAAAGTCTTATACGATTGAAATGTCGGTCACTTGGCTTCTGTGTGGTCTCCAATACAGTTTTAACCCATAAGGAGTGCTGGAAAGAACACTAGAAGATCCCATCTTGTGTGAGTTAATTGAAAAATCCTAGCAATGTCTCTCTAAGGCTTCTGATGTCTGCCTGTGTACAGAAGAAAGACTTTGAAGGCTACGTAGAGGTGCCTGAGTCTTCAACTGACTAACTTGAGTTACAACCACTCCTTGAGAACAAATTGAACTTATAAGAAAATGGTTCCATGTATCTAATAAAAAGCAGTGTAGGACCATGTAGGCCATGACAGTAACAGCCAGACAAGTAGTCAGGAACTGCCACTAGAAGGCTCTGAGAGTGACAAGTATCATCTGACCTTACTGAAAATCAGGGCCAGTAACAATACCGTGAACATCGAGGAATCCAGTGTACAGGCTTGGTAACTTCTCATCACAAGCATATGTTCCTTTGCTTTTTCGGTCTTCTGAATAGGTTTTATCTGAATTGTGGTGGACTAATTCAGGATGCAATTGTCTGTGAGATTCATTTGGAAATGACTGTTTTTATCTTCTATATTTGATGTGAATTTGACCAAGAAGCTACTTGGAGAGAGGGAAGCAAAGAAAGGCTAATTTCTCCATCCTTGTAGAAAGTAGAGGCAAGTTATAGTTTTGTACTACCTGTGTAAGTTTTGCAATAATAATTTAAATCCTTCCCCCAGAGATGGGAAATTTATGTTGGACACAGTGGCTGCCTCAATTTCATACTCTAGAAAGGCCCTCTGGAGTCCATATGTGGAGACATAGAAACTGATAGGAAACCCACCTTTGCTCCCTGACTGTAATCTCTTTGGTTGTCTTGTAGAGATTTTCAGAAATTCTGAGCAAAGAAGCCATGATTCTTCAACACCACACATGATAGGAGCAGGGACTAGGACTGGATCACTGGAAGCTGTGCAGGGACCTCACATGCCAGTGCTGGGACAGAGTTGGCAGGACATGGGCCAGTGCCAAATGAACCATCATCCTGTGGAGCTGTCAGAAGCAGCGGTGCCAAATGCCTGGCTGCAGCTGTTGCACTAACGATGTTCTGTGGACACCGCTGATCTTCGGGCAATAGAGCAAAACAGCCCTTGCTAAATCTCCAGGCTCAGTAGGGGGTGTTCTCAGTACTCTCATCTTGTAGGACATAAAATGACATGAGATTGGGCTTTCCTGTAAATCTTTCACTGTATGGCTCCGATGACTGAACGAGTGAGGACTAAAGCACTGATGTGACTCACCAAGGGCCCTGTGTTTGTGCGGAGGGGAGGACCTCTGTCTGGTGTGCTAGGTCCCCATTCTCCTCTGTGCCTTCTGGCTATCACCTAGTTCCCTTGCGCTCTGGCTTTCATCACATGTCTCAGTGGGAGCTGAGCAGGAGCTCAGTGGGGACAGGAGTGAGGCCACCTCCTTGTTTCCATGGCTCTGTCCTCCTCAGCAGCCCTCTCTATCTCTGCTCCTTGCACTCATCCTGTCCCTGCAGGTGTCTAGAAGTGTTGGTTCGCCTTCATCACAGCACTGAGTTACTGCACTCTTCTTTCAGTTTCTTCTCCTGATCCTATGTAGAACTAGTCTCATGTTTACATTATCCCCATATTTTGCAGCTTGAGAGTGCCAGTGTTTTCCCACCAAATCTCAGACCAAGCAAGTGAGGCTACCACTAGCTTGCAAACTGGAGTAAATTACATGACAGTACCAAAGAGCTGTTGGGTAGAATGCCTTTCAGCTATAGTGACAAAAGGCTCTCTCTGCTTCCAGTATCTGCTGTCACTTTCTCTTAGTACTGTTTTTAAAATACCATATGAAAAAATATGCTTTTACTATTGATATTAACATTGCTTATTAAAAGGTCATGAGTAGCATTGCTTAATTTAAAGAATGGTTTACTTTGGGCTGGGGAGTTAACTCAGTGGTTCCAGCGCCTGTCTTGCAAGTGCAAAGGCCCTGGTTTTATCCCCCAGTAACCACATACCATCCTAGGCATGAAGACTCATGTCCACCAGCAATCAGTACTACATACCACATTGCCAGGTGTGGTGGCTCACACCTGTAATCCCAGAACTCAGGAGGCAGAAGCAGGAGGATTGCTTTGATGTGAGTTTGGCTGAGTTCAGAGCCAGCCTGAACTACAAAGCTAGACTTTGTCTCAAAAAAAGAAATACAAGAATGGTTTACTTGGTGTATTTATTCTGTATAGGATAAAAAATAAGATGTGACATTTGTTATTGTTAAAAATAAAATAAAACCCCTATTTTTCTTTCTCCTTTCCTGTTTACACATTTCTCTCCTTGTTGAATTTCTTTCACTGAAACCTAGGATACAGGTCTATTATTCAGAATACCAGATTTAGATAAAAGATGTACTCTGAAATGACAGAAAGAAGAGAAAAATCTTGCCATTTTCAATGTTTACCAATATGACAACATTGGGACTCTTTTTTGTGTGTGTGACAGGGCTACATACATCAGCTACACATAGGGGTATGAGCTCTTAGTCAAATGAGCCATTTATGTTGGCTTGGTTTATTTGTGAAATGATATCATATTTTTAAGAGTTTCAACATGTAACTGTTGTACTGTTATTGTCTCAAAAGTATTAATATCATGTGTCCTTGCCTTTTTGGAGATGCATTAGTCCCAGATTTTTACTCCCACCCAACACTCCTTCAAATACTCTATGCATGCAGATGTAAAAATAGAGTGCAGTTGAATTAACTTCATTTTGTTTTGAGCAATAAAAATAGAGTCCACTAGAATTAACTTTATTTTGTTTTGAGAACATTAAGGGACCTATGATCACAGTTTAGGCAGTGAGGGAGCATTTTCTGGGCTCTTTCTTCTTGCCCCCAAGAGAAACCGCCACCCTTTGAGAACTGTTTCTTCCCAGCTGCAACCGCCCATTTTCTCCAGAGCCACCTGTCTTTCCTGATGAGGTCTCACTCTGACTACAAGTAACTGATCTAGAAATGAACATGTGCCTGGAGTCCTGTCAGTAGGAATCTTCCTCAGAGATTTCAGTGAAAGGAGTAGGAGAGTCAGTTCCTTCTACAAATGGGAACTACACTTTGTAAAACTCAGGGGTCCTTAAGGACCATCTTCTCTCCCAGCAGAAGGAAGCTTATTTTCAGAGCAACAGAGAAAACTGGACATGAAAAGGCAGAAATAGGAGTCTGAGTGAGTGTGTAACATTTAAGGCCTGAACTCCAATTGCTTTAGGAATCCAAGAGCATTTCTACATGTCTAAAATTGTGCTCATTTAGATGTCTTTCAATTATGAAAGATACATTAGTATTGTTCCTAAGATTTTGTTTTTCTCCCAAGCTGGTTGATTATGATCTCTAGTAACTACAGTCAAAGCATCTTCACTAAAGCAAAATACTTTATTCAGTTGGAATTCATTTAAACAAACACTTGAATAGTTGTTTTTTGCATCCAATTCTCTAAAGGAACTGATAGAGTATGAAACCTTGTTCCACTCTCTTTGAGTTTATGATAAAGCAGGAAAGATAAGGATGAGAATGACAAGAACAACAACAGTTACAGAACAACCAGAACAATTATTGAGCACTCTTGAAGGGCCAGATACTCTGCTTAATATTTTTTATGTGAAACGATTCCACTTAATGCTCATAACAACTCCATGTGTGCAATAGCATCTATCACATTTTGAGTATAATTAAGAACTTTTCAGCAAGCTCAAGTCACATGGAAGTTAGGATGAGAGGTAGAATTTATACTTAAGACTATTGGGCTTCTGATTCTTTACTAATGTTAGTTACACCTACTTCATATTTAAGGGAAAATATGCATAATCTAAAGATAAGTTTGGAGGAAAAAATAGCATTCATTTGGAAAAGCCTAGATGCAATGGAGTAAGTGATGTTTATCTGGGCCTTGAGGGACAGCAACAGGATTGTAAGACTTCTCTTGTGCTTTCAGTAAATTCAGAGCTGAGCCTGAATCAAAGATAAAAACAGGAGATCGCAGCATTTCAAATCCCACAGGCTGCAACTTTACATGGTTATTAGTCGCTTTCCCCATTTGAGCTCTCCTGCCTAATACTTTCATTAAATAAGAAATTAGCCTGCAATTGTAATGATCCACAACTGGCAAGATTTGACTTTGGAACACTGAAGTGAAGAAAATTCAGGACTTCCGAGAGACCAGGTCTAGAAGCTCATGAGCATGCAGTGCACATGGGGGCTTGCAGGACTGACAAGCTCTTTATGACTGGTGATGGCTGTACTGTGTTGCTGTTAGACAATCTTTATGTTGGGATATTGTTTGTCCTTTTAGCTTCTTGAAATCAAAAGCTGATAGATCTTCTCTCGAAGGACTGTGTTCTTCTTCTGAGGGAGATAAAAGCAACCATTCTGAAAGCACAACAAATCTGATCCACGAAATACCTTAGAAGTTATAAAACTAGGGATGTTAATGTTTTCTGTGCTCTCTGTCTCTCTCTTCTCAAAGTAAAATAGACATAGTTGGAAGTAACCTCAGCTCACTTTATGAAATTTTCAGATAAAAGTGACCCTTCTCTGTAGATTTGTAGTATTCCTAGGTTGACAACTTCCAAGTGCTTCATAAGAAATGAATAGTTGCTAATCATCTACAGTGTGCCAGGCACCAAATTTGTCTTTCCTCTACTTAACTCACACACATCACAGTAACATTTATGAGAAACTGAAGATTCAGAGAGGTTAAGAATTTTCCTCAAGGCCACACAGGTGACAGAGCTGGAATCAGACCCCTTCTTCTGTACTACCTAAAGCCAGTGCATTTGACTTAACGAGGCATTGGTAAGCATTAATATTATTTGTTAGCACGTTTGCTTGCTAAAACCTTGAAGTTAAATTATCTGTAGACCACATAGCAACTCAGGAGTAGATTTATGTGGTGTATGTCCAGTCACAGCAATGTGCTTGTAGCAGAGCAGACTTCTAATGATGTTGAAGGTCAGATACTGATCAATGTCAGGACATATAGAAATACAAAAAAACAAAACAAAACAAAACAAAAACACTATTCAAAGAGGACAAACTCAAACTTTAGAAAAGTGATTGAGAGTTCCAATTTAAGGTAGCTGCAGGAATTACAATAATTTGTCCAAATTGGACATTTATTTTTGAAGACATTCATGTCAGGTTCCAAATACATTGACACTAGTCAACTTTAAAACAATGAGTGGAACAAATGCTCCGTGGGCTTGTTGTACAGATAATCTTTGTATAAAAGACAACATTCTGAGCAGGAGAACAGCCTCTGTTGCCATCTTTTAAAACAGTTTGATGGTTTGTGAAGTAAAGATGATACACTGACAGTCCTGCCCATAAATGAAGATACGTTCAGTACAGCTGGTGTTTTTATCTCATATAGTTGACTGTATTCAAAAGAATGACATTTGGTTGTGTTGTGTCAGGTGCTCATGACAAGTAATTAATGATACATCCATTTTCAATCTAAAGTCAGGGAGAGATTTCATCATTTTAAAGCAATAAGGAAATAAAAAAGATCCAGCTCAGAAATAACTAGGGCATGTCACCTTGGAGACACAGTTGAAGATTCATGTCAGATAAACATCTGGATGTAAACATCTGGATGTCGTATTATGAGCCCTATACTGTCTTGAAAGTTTCTAATGTTAGTAAAGTGGGAAAATAATCTATCTTACTTAAAATTTTCTCTGTCATGAAAGTCTTGTCTTTATACTTAATCCATGAAACCGAGATCAGATCCCGTCAGGTAAATGCCACCTGGTGTAGAGCAAGAGCAATACTGACAATCCTTTCCTACATTGGTTGCAATCGGAGTTTCTGGGGAAACCTCAGCGAGCAGGTTATTATTCACCCAGGTCTTAGGCAAGTACAGTAGTCAGCCTTTGGTAAAACCAAGTAGATTTAAAAACCATGGGGCCTGAGGCTGCTCCATAAGGAAAATCTATGATAATTCCACCACATGACTCAGACTTCTTCTCTCTACCAATCACAGTAAGGGAAATAGAGTTGCAGTAAAAGCAAACTCCTAAACTTTTGGGGCTTTGTGCAATAAAATTTGCTTCCCGCCCATGTCCTCATCTGTGTCAGGTTGTGTGCATTTTCTTGGTAGTTCTTTCTCCAAGCAGTGACTTACGTTTCTGGGCTTTTTCCACTTTCTGTTGGTATCACTGGAAATACTCCAGTTCCTTTTTCACTAATGAAGAAAGATAGCTTACAATTATGTAGAAAATTTAAACAAGCATGTGCAGGAGCATCATATCTCATTTCTGTCTACATTTGAGAGGCTGGGATGTAGTCATATGTGCAAGCTAATGACAAGTTGACGAAGAAAATGCAAAGCACACACATAGAGGATGAATCATGCATTTCAGTGACTAATTTGGGAGGGTTTAAGAGAAGATGGAAGTAGATGGCAGAGATCCTTTGCTCGGTTGGTGGTGGAAGATTTTGTAGGAAGAAAGCAAGGCTACATTAAACTCAACGATACTATGGGAATCACCACCACCCACAGAACAAAAAACTCAAGTCCACTGCTTTGACAATCAGAGATGACCAGTGCTCAGACTGGTTAGTCAATTTTTTTTAAAAACTGAAGCAGACAGAAAATCTTTTTCAACCTTGATCAAAGAAAGACAGACATATTATAATTGTATAAATATTGGGACAATCATTCGTTGAGGAGGGCTTTTCATCATAGTATATCACTATACAAATACATCATCTAATTAGCTAGAAAATCTGAAGAAATACGGCTTCAGTAAAGAGGGATTTAGTATCTCAGATATATGTTTTAAAAATTGTATACACTTATTATTTGCTACCAACAGTCTAGTGCCTTTCTTTTTGTTGTTGTAGCAAAACTTCATAATAAATCTAAAAAAATAGTGGCTTATGCCTATAACCCCAGCACTTGGGAGGCAGAGGCAGGAAGATTGCTGGGAGTTTGGAGCTCGCCTGGGCTACATAGTGAGTTCAGGGCCAGCCTGAACTATAAGTGAGATCCTTTCGCAAAAAAAAAAAAAAAAAAAAAAAAAGTGTACACCATAGGACTGTTAACTGGATCTACAAATTGTATAGCAGATGTCCACACTTTCATCTTTAATGACTGAAACTCCATGTTCATTGAATGGCAACTCTCCTTTGTTTCTCTCCTTGAACTTGGCAACCACTATTCTACTCTCTGCTTCAGTGAGTTTTGGCCACTTTAGATTTCTCAGAGAAGTAGAATTATATTTTTTTCTGTCTGTTACTGCCTTATTTCTCTTAACACAAGGCTCCTAAGATTGACCTATACTGTAGCATATGGCAGGGTTTATTTTTCCTAAGGCAGAATAATAGTTGATTTTCTCAATTCATTTATTGGACAACAGACACATCCCCCCCCTTCTCCTTGTTACAATGAACACAAGGATACAAGTATCTTTTTGGGAGTCTGGTTTCAATTCTTTTTTGTAAGAGTTCAACTGTAGGATTGCTGTGTCATACAAAGATGACTGAAAATATAGTAAATGTTTACATGTTTATTAAAAAAGCTTCTTACAATAAAGCACATTACCAAGAATGATAAATGTGTTTGAAGTAAGAGAAAGTATTTTTGCGTATTTCTGAGAGGGATTAATGGCCATGTGCCTTTTACTGTAATGAATCTTTAAATTTAAATATTTACTATATTTTCTTAATTTAGCTTCCCGAATGTAATGGCCCAGTAGCTGTCACAATATTTCTTATCCAATTTGATTGATGAATTGATTGATTGATTTACCTACTCATTTCAGAAACTTTAAGTGCAGAGCTTTTGGTAACAAACAATGTACTGGAGTTTTGGAGAAGAATTAAAGAATAAATATGATGTGGCTTCATATCATAGAAAATGTATATAAAGTTATAGATATTACTTATCACTATTATCCACATAGATAACATTTTTATCTGAAAAAGTGAACTCTATTAAAATCTTATAGGATGACTTGAAACTATCTCACCTTAACCTTATCTGTTTGACTGATAATTAAACCACTTTTATTTCCAGACTGAGGTTTCATTTTATTTTTAAATTTATTTTTGAGACAGGGCCTTGCTATGTAATTCACACTGCTCTCAAGGCAATCCTCTTGCTTTAGGCTCTCTCATGCTGAGATTACAGGTATGATGCCACCATGCCTGGCTAGAGTAGGGTTTCAAGTCCATCAACTCATCAGGTTCTATTCCCTCCCAAAAGTTGAAGTCATTCCTAAGAGTTCCCAAAGCCAAGACTTAACAAACTGCAGCAGGTGCTTCCTTGGAGGGAAAAGATAGCCAGCGAAGATCTGTCTCTGTTGGAACAGCCTATGTTTGTGATTCATTAAAACAGGAACTTTCTGACTTTACTGTCATAGGCACAGGAATAAGGAAAGCCTCCAACCAGCTTCTTATGTTGTATTAGTCAGCTTTCCATCCCTGTGACAAAACACCTGAGATAAATAACTTCAACTTTATTTTAGATCATTATTTCAGAAGCTTCCTTTCATTGTCTCTTGTTCCTACAGCTCTGGACATCTAGTAAGACAGAACATCACAGCAGGAAGTGGGTGGAACAAATCTGCTCCTGTCATGGTGGTCAGGTAGGGAAGAAATAAGGAGACAAATCTTTCTCCAAGGGCATGCTCCCAGTGGCCCAGTTTTCTTCTACCAGCCTCCATCTCTGAAAGGCTCCCCCAGTTCCCAGTAGTACCATATATTGGAGACCAATTAGATACCTAAGATTCATATATGAAGCCATTTCCTTCAGAGCAGGGTCAAGATTTTCTTTGAATTTCTGTCTATTGCAGTGTAATCATTTTTTCAAAATGCACTTTTAAAAATCTCTTCTTGGGGGCCGGGGAGTTAGCTCAGTGGTTACGGCGCCTGTCTTGCAAGCGCAAGGACCCGGGTTCGATTCCCCGGTAACCACATAACAATACTGGGTGTGGAGACCCACACCCAGCAGCAACCAGTACCACATACCACAGCGCTGGGCGTGGTGGCTCACGCCTGTAATCCCAGCACTTGGGAGGCAGGGGCAGGAGGATTGTGATGTGAGTTGGAGGCTGAGCTCAGGGCCAGCCTGAACCACAAAGCGAGACCCTGACTCAAAAAACCTAAAAAAAAAAAAAAAAAAAATCTCTTCTTGGTCTTGTTCATCATTTCTTATCCCCTACAGTAGACCAATAGTAGACTTTTCTAACAAAGTATCACAGACAAGGCAGCTAAGAACCACAGAAATATATTTTCTCATAGTTCTGAAGACTTACAGTCCTAAGATCAAGGTGTTAGTAGAGTTAGATTCCTTGCCTTGCAAGTCACTTTCCTGCCCCTGTGTCTTTTCTTTTGCACATATGTATCCCTGTCATCTCTGTGTTTTTATAGAGACACCAGTTATTATGATTTAGGTCTAGAATGTCCCACAGAAGTGTCAAGTGTTTAGAGATGGGAATTTTGGAAGGTGATTGTGTTATGAGGTCATGACACTCATCCCCTGATGAATCCAAAGCTGAGTGTGCTGTTAGGAGATGGCCTGGTCAGAAGAACTGAAAAAGACAGGTCACTGAGGGCATGACGTATTTCCTCCCTTTGCTCCTCCCTCTGCTCTCTGCTTCCTGGTCACCGTGGTGTGCGGAGCTTTGTTTTTCCAAACCCTTTCACCAAACTCTTCTTGCTTCGGAGCTAGACTATGAACTGAATCTTGTAAAACTTGTGAGCCTAAATAAACTTATTCTTCAATAAGTGTGGGATACTGTGTGTCAGTGACTAGAAAGTGACCAAGAAGTCAATCATATTGCTTTAGAAACCCCCCCCCCATGACCCTTTTTAACCCTAATTATCTCCTAAGGGCTCTACATTCTCAGGCCTTCAACATTTGAAATGGGGAGGGGACTATGCAATCCATGACACCATCTGTCTCAGCTTCTATTTTCCTATCTAGGATCTGCCCTACTTCTCATGTTAAGTACTTCTTTTGTTTGTTCTAAATGCTCTGGGACAGATTCACACATTTATTCAAAGCCCAGAACAATTCTGCCTATTGCCCCAT
The DNA here is from genome assembly GCA_004026965.1 of Petromus typicus. NCBI lineage: Eukaryota > Metazoa > Chordata > Mammalia > Rodentia > Petromuridae > Petromus > Petromus typicus. Next base: position 50,118 of record PVIR01000271.1, read on the forward strand.
TGAGCATTTCATATCAATGCTCTGCACGCAGAAGGAAAATCAAATGGAATTATGGCACAGTATGTGGACCCACATTCGGAGGTGTTACAGGGTCTCCTTTGCTTTTAAAGCTTTCTTTTTTCCAGGGTGAAGGAATAACTTTTTCATTTAAAGAGCTGTAATACACTGCGTTTTACAAAACAAACATTGTTAACAAAGTTCCTATTATTTATTAATACTGTTAATTCTTTTTCTCTGTTTTCACTAAATTTGTTGAGATTGTTGTTCAGAGATTTTTGAAAGAATGTAGGAAAATGATCTTTATATCTTCAAAAATGGAAATGGTGATCACTACTGACAACGACCAGCCCTCCCCCCACCTCCGTCATTTCCAAACACTCCCACTTTGATTCCGGCCCACCCTCCAGACCTCCTGGGAGTGCAGACAGCTACCAGCTGTCTGCTTCCATCAGGATGCTATGAATCTGTGATGATTCCATGGGCGTTTTCATTTTTGTTCAGCATTAATTCTACGTTATTAGGCTCAATGACATCATTCCTTTCTTCTTCTGCGCTGAAGGTGTTCGTTATGCAGCAGCCCAGTATTACTCCGCCTTTTCTTCTTTTTTCCTGAGTCTGTGATTATTAATAGAAATTCAGAAATTTGAAAGACCCAGATCCTCACAGCTGTGTGCTACAACTTGTCTCCTGCAGCCATCAGCTCAGCTGCCCATAATTCCCTGGGAGTTTCATGGTTTTCATTGTAAATCAGCTTGTTTATATTTTTTTGTTTTAAACACAGAAATCTGATTACAGCTAGCTGGTTTTGATAGATTGTAGAAATTACCCTCAAAAGGACTGGAGGGGACAAAGGAAAGTTATGTGTTGGCCAAACTTTTTAAGTAGCAGTCCACAGGGGTAATTTACATTAAAGAAAAAGCAGCGTGAGGCTGCCTTGGGATTTACAGGCACTTTTGTTAGAAACGAAAATATCATACTTCCGCCCAAAATGGATTGAATGGTTCAATGCACACAGAGTTCTTTTCATCTGTAAACAGTTTGAAAAATCCAGCAAGTGAGAAATAAAACACTGATTTGGTTTAAATTTGAAACCTCTCAGATAAATTTAATATTTGTCCCAAGTATCAAAGGTTTTTGTGTTCAAAATACAGAGCTGTGGGCTATAACTACAGCAGCAGACTGTACTCCTGATCTGGTGTTGAAATGTCTGTGCTTATGGAGGCTTGCAAGTCCGTGGAAATGGGAAAAGAATTCTCGGAATGCAACAATTTAAAATTATAAAGAACACATGTATTAGAACATAGGCGTGTGTGTGTGTGTGTGTGTGTTCTTCAGACATCAAATGGAGATGTCACCCAGCAAAGTGAAATTGTATTTCCTAGTGTTTGATACCCACAAAACTCTAGCAGTAGGTATGTCTAATGTGTTCTGGAGACTGTGGGTAAGTAAGTAAGTGAATATAAAATATCTAGTTAGCAGGAAGGACTGCTAACTAGAACAGAGAAGGCAGTGACTTGGCCATAGCAATGTTTAAAAGTTTTAAAAAGGGACAAACATTCCATCTATTTGAGTGCTAACTTGTAGGTTTTATGACCCTGGGAGCCTTAGTGAGCTGTGAAGATTTGCAACCAGTTGCCAGCACTTGCCTGGCTTTTAGTTCCCCCTTAATAAGTGTTAATTTCCAACCCTGTGCTCTGTTCCCATTAGAAATTTAGATTTTACAGAAACCATTATAAATAATGTAAATTAACTCAAGTCTAAGTTTTGATTCATAGATATTTCCTATTTAACTATAATTTGGAAGATAAATATGTATTTATTTTATCCACGTACATGGTATACAATTTGTGAATGCATTGATATGTTAAAATAAAATATTAATAATCTATATTTTTACTGAAAGAAATGTTTAAATCACAAATTATAACATTTCTTGGTGTGCAACTTCTAGCATATGGTGATCAAAGGGATTACAGAATTACTGGATGTTACTCTGGAAGGGAGCTGAGAGCTTGTCTGCCTGCCTAATCCATTTTGTTGTTCAGATGAGGAACTGAGGCCTGATAAAGTGAATGATTGACTTTAGTTTATTGATTTCAATGACCTCAGTCATAACAAATCCTTATCAGTAACAAAAAGAAGTCATTTGGATCTAAGACTGAATGGCTTCATTATTGATCATACTGGATAATATTCATTTGGAAGCAAAAAAATTCCAGAGGCTCATAAACCAGTTACTGAGGCAGTATCTTGTTCTACTTTCTGTCCCTGAACAATCCCTATTTCTGGAAGAAAAGGGTTGCAAAAACCTGTGAAGTAATAATTGTATCATTGGATGAAAATGTCCAGCTTTCCAGGTCAGTTTTGAAAGATGCCCCTCATGTGGTTGTGTAAGTGCCTACGTGTGTGCTTATTTTTCATTTGTTTTAATTGGGAATCTTATTTGAGTTTTAACTAATGTATGAGGGTAACCTTTAACCTTTGAGCAAAGATCCCTATCATTTATTGATGTATGTAGCATGGCCTTTGTGCAATTCAGACTCATGAGATTAAAATAAACACTCCCAAAATTGTTCCTGTAAACCACTAAAGAAACAAAATGTCCTTCTTCTTGATAATTTTAGACTATATAAAAAGTATTCTTATTGTAACAAAAAAGTAAGGAAACAAATTTTATATATATGGGGGGGGTGGTAGGGTGGGTGGGGCTATAGGAAAAAATGAGAATTAAGTTGTGTCTTATACTGGTACAAATCCCCATTATGGAGTGCAATCATGATGTGTATATTTAATGTACCAATAAAGATAATTTAAAAAAAAAAAAGGATTCTTATTCAGGAAGCTAAATTAAGAAATGTTCAATTTGCTCATTTTTAATGATTAGTATTGAAAGTCTTTTTTTGTAGGAAATTTTGCAATTATTTGCAACTTAAATCATATTTACCTGTAATTCAGGGGATGTATAGCACCTTACCTGAATTTCATCTAGTGAGTTGGTAGTACTCATACTTCCACCTGTAAAAATCAATTCTGTGAGTATGTCATAGTAAATTTATTTTGCCATTAATTTATCTAGATTTAGCATTTCCAATTGAGCAGGGATAGCTAGTTACTTGTCCAATGCTAGTGTTTTCTCTGTTCATGAGAAATGTACCCAATTGGGGAAAAAAACAGTATTTCTTTACTCCCGGCAAAGAAACATTAGTAACAGAATGTCTTCAAAGCCTGTGTCCTTTTGCTCTCATCTGTTCTCGCTCCTGGCTGCTGTTTGTGACAGCAGTTCAACAGTTACCTTACAGCAGAAAGTGACCTTTATGACTGGCACCCGTGCTAAGGATGGTAATGCAGAAAGATGAAGGGATCTTGGGTCTTGGTGACGGTTTTTGTGTGCTTGTTTTAATATGAGAAAGAAAAAAACTCCCATGTGTCTAAGCTGTCTTTTCCATAGACTTTCTGCTCTGTGCATTGGAGTGTAATCCCTTCTGATACACTCAGCTTAATTTTCCCAGAGTTTTCTCAGCTCAAGAAAACCTTGTGGTTACATGTTTCTTGTTATAAAATAGAACTCCCTGTGAGAAACAAGCGTATCTTTCAGAAGGTTTGGTCAAATAATTCTAAGAATACATTAAGAGGATTATAATTCTGTGTCTCAGTGTAGGCTTCACATATTATAGCCATCAGTGTCAAAGCTTTAATTCACATAAAGAATATCTCTGGATTAGTATGAAACTATTTTCTGTATAGTGAAATTAAATATAAAATATCTATAACATAGTTACATTTAAATAAGTCACACTATAAAAAAGAGGACATAAGGAGAGGAGGGAAGAATTACTCGGGTGAGCAAACAGTAAACAAAAGAAAAAAAGCAACACTAGAATGTACAAGAAAATAGAAAACCAAGAGGTGTAGCCAGTTTGATTTAGCCAGTTTGGGCTGAATCAATAAATAGGCCTAGAGATGCAACCAACCTACCTGCCTTCTGGGAACAAGAAACTGAAAATGATTTATAAAATTGAGGGAAGAAAGTAGAGCAGAACCTGAAGTGAGTATAAAGTTTTGTGAAATAGTAGAAAACATTAGGCAAGAGTTGACCAAAGTCAGGTCAATGAGTAGATTTTTTTAGAATGCAGAACACTTTTTAAAAATTGTGGTAAAATCAGGATCATGACAAAAGTAACCTTCTTAAACATTTTAGCATGTATAGTTTAGTGGTGTTAATTCTGTTCCCATTGGTGGGCAACAGATCCCTAGAGCTTTTAATTTTGCAGAAATCAAACTTTACCAATTGAACAACAATGACCTATCTCACCCTTTCTCAAGTCCTTGGCCATCACCTTTTAATTTTCTGTGAATCTGACTACTTTAGGAACTACGTACAATATTTGTTCTTGTTTGATGCTTTGTTTCATTAGCATAAGGTTCTCAAGGATCATCATGTTTTAATATGAGATAGAGTTTCCTTCTTTTTAAAGGCCGAGTTTTATTTCATTATATGTATACACTGTGATTTGTTATTCATTCATTCGTCAGTGAATCTTTAGATTTCCTCAACCTCCTGGTTATGTGAGTAATGTGGTTATGAACAAGCATGCACAAATATCTCTTTGAGATCCTGCTTTCAATATATTTAAATATACAACCAGACATGGATCATACAGCTCATTTTAGTTATAATTTTTTTGAAGAACTTCCAAAATGCTGCCTATAGCAGCTGCATTGTTTTACATTTCTACCAACAATGTAAATTTTTTCTCTACATCCTCACAAACACTTGTTATCTTTTGTCTTTTTGGTAATAGCTATTCTAACAGATGTCCAGTGATCTCGTCATGGCTTTGTTGTGTTTCTTAGATTTTCACCACTTTACTAAATAGAATATCTGAGATAATCAACTTATCAACTTTTAAAAAGAAACAGTTTCACTCAGTTGTAGAGATTTCAGTCCACCATTCATTGGCCACATTGGTGTGTGCTGTGGTGGTCCCTGAGTGAGTAGTATGAGTGCCTGGTGGGGCAGAACCATTCAAGGCCAAGCTATGTGGGGGGTGGGGGCACGGGGAGGGAGGGGAAGAGAGAGAGACAGATAGAGCACTCTATAGTGTTCAGAATTCTGAAAATTCCTGTAAACTATGTTTCAATGTCTTTTCAGGAAGTACTTGCTGAATGTTAATGATTCTGGATACTAGGAAATCAATGATAACTATTTACATGAACTTCTTACTTTCATAGAGCTGATTATCTTGTGAATGATAAGGGAAAGAAGGTGTCTTAGTTACTTTCTTGTTGCTGAGACAAAATACCCGATGCCCCAAGCTAAGTGAGGAAAGGCTCATTTAGCTTGTGCTGTGTAAGGTTTTGGTCCATAAACAGTAGGCTCCAAGGCAGGGTGGCATTGCAGAGGAGCAACAGTTCATGGTGGACAGAAGGTAGAAAAACAACAAAGGGTGACCATAGCTCTTTCTATCCTTTTCATTTTATCTTATTCAGGCTATTTGGGACAGGTAGCCCTCACATTCTCAATCCTAGTACTGCACCAGGAATCAATCCCAGCACCATTACTCTAGATCCAGTCACCTTTGAAAAAGCCCCACCTGCCTATGTCCACATGAGTCTAAACACAAGCCATAACCAAAGGTAAAAAGGGAAAGTAATTAATTTTAGTTCGTGACAATTTCTGAAGTAAGCAAAGACAGGAGCGTCAGGAGGGCCTTAACTGCATCTGTTGGGAGGAGCACCTGGAGGAAAGACCCTGAGTCAAAACAAACTCAGCAGGTCTGAAGAAAGGGCAGCAGGGTTAGATGACTGTGAAGGGTGGAGGGATTTTTAGAGAAAAGTTGGAAGGATAAGCAGGGATCAGTGTCTTTAGGTGTTGGAAGGGATAACACAAATTTGGGTTTGTTTTAATATGAAGCTGCTGGAGGTTTTATCAGGTAATTGACATATTTCAAAACATCACCCTGGCATCTGTATGAGACATGGACTCTGGATCTCATGGCAACAAGATCAGTCTGGAGGCTGTCGTATTAGCCAAAGTAGGAGAAAAATGGTAGTTTGGAGGAGCTCCTCAGTGGAGATGTAGACTTTATTTGAATGTGTTCTATTTGAGTAAATTAAGCTGTAAAAATCTGATCATACTCAGGGTGGCTTACTACTGACAGAGTAGTAGCAAAATGTAACTACAGTTCCAGAGCTGCCATTTTCAAGGTGATAGCAACTCAGGAATAGCAACCATGGCTGAGGCAAGGAAGCCTAAGCTTAGCTTTTTGTCATCTAATCCATGCTTATGGGAATGAAGCAAGGGTTTGTGCATTTTTCCAATCATAAATTTAATATTTGTAATGCCTGGACAACAACTAAGGAGGAGTCCTGTTATTTTATATATAAACAAGAAAGGGAAATAACCAATAATTATGCTGATACACACTTAAAAATACTCTGGATAAGTAATTTGGAATGAAAGGATTATTAAGATTGTCATATACAGAAGATATGGCCTGTGTTAAACCAATTATAAATTATTGTCTCACTTGAGACTCTTTTCTCAGGTTCATTTTTGCCTTACACATTCTATCCCATTTGTCAAATGGAAATATACTTGTGCCATTTCTTTTCATCTGTGTGAGTTCAAATAAATTGATATATTTAAGTCAATATATCAAACCCTCCCATGTTTCAGCAAGGAAGGCTACTCCTAAATCCCTTCAGCAGTCTCCCTCTAGTATTTCTCAATTTATAAAAAGAGAAACTGAGTATTAATGTAGGTTAACTATTAATTTGGATGAATATCAAGGATTCTACTGAAGCAAATTTGGTTCCATTGACCCATCAGCCCTGAAATCTAGGCTTTTTTTTTTTTTTTTTGCATAATCCATTTATTTAGCCCATTTATTTAAGAAACCACAAACTTCTTTGTTATACTGTCTTGTAGGGATTTTTATACTGGTAGCTACAAAGCAAAAGAAGCCAATATAAGCATAGTTTATGATCCAAACCCTCAAATATTTATATTCCTTTCTTTGGGATATCAAATGAAAGAAACTTGGATATCAAATATTTGTTTTCTTTACCTTCCAAGGAGAGAACAATCTGACAGTTTTTCTCCAATATAAACACATTTTGCAGTGACTTTCAATCAATCAAGTTAATTAGGCAGAAAGCAAAAAATTAGCATTTGTTGGATTTCTATTTTTGGGTTAAGATATATATATATATATATTACTTTGTATTAAGTTCTAGTCTCCTGTGAGTTCACAGCACACGGTGAAATAATTAATAATTAGGCAGAAATGAGACTTAGAGAAAATTGAGCTTGGGTCTGATCCATGCTATTTTGGGTGGCAAGGACTCTGGACTCCAGCCTACCACACCTTTTATTATCTACATTTCAAAATACCAGGAAAGGCAGGGGCACACCAACAGTAGTCCTAGAGGCATTATGTAGATGAGGATCCTGCTAAGCAGATGTCAGCAATAGTCCTTGAGAAGGGAGAGATCTGGTGAAGTTCTGCCCTGAAGCATCACAGCATGTGGGAACATTGAGTCCTGTTGCTACCAGAGATGAAGACAAAAGTCAAGTCCAAAGTCCATCTGCAGGCAGGAAGTCCTGGTCAATTTTGACCTTGCAATTCTCAAACAGGGTGGTTCCCAACAATCCACTGAAGAGATTTCTTGGGGTTTTTTTTGTTGTTGTTGTAAGATGTTGCACTCTTGCAAACAGTGAACATCTCTAGGGAGACACAAAAGATTATGAAAATAATGCGATTTTATTAAACTTCAACCTCAATGGATTTTTAGCACAGTTTGATAATTTTCATGGGAAACAGTCCTAACTGATGATTGGAAAATAGTAATGTTCTAAATCATGCTCTTTTCACACTTATTAATGGGCCTTTTAGGGAGAGAATTGCTTTTCTTTTGCTGCTAAAATACTATCAGTGCAAACTCATAAATTCCAGTTTTATTCATCTGGTTATAATCTGCTGCCATCCATTTCTTGATTTTTCCTAGAAGGATCCTCTTCAAGCCAGATTTTCTGTATCTTTAAGATTCATTTTTTTCCCTGCTACCGGGGATTGAATACAAGAACTTGCATATGTGGAGCAGTCACAGCACCACTGAACTCATCTTGAGCTCCAAGACTCATTTTCAAAAACTTTTATTTCAGAGTAATTCTATAGAAAAGTTGCACAGATAACGGAGAATACCTGTACATTCTGAACTTATTTTCCCCTGTTATTGGCATATTGTTCTGGCTCATTTGCCCCAACTAAGTATCTGGTACTTGTACCTTACTGCTAACTAAACTCCATGCTGTGTTTGGCTTTCACTAGTTGTCTCCCACGTTTTCTATTCCAGGATCCCACTGGGGACCACATTAAGTTTAGCTGCCATGTCTTCTTATCCTTCCTGTTTTGTGATGGTTGCTCACACTTTCTTCATTTAGGACAGACTGGTTAGTTTTGCAGGGCACAGTCCAGTGCTCACTGGCACACAGATTTGCTTACTTACTGACTCCAGCACTGGCTCACTTTCTGGACAGAGAAGATGTTTTAGGCTCATTTTGTAACAACTGTAGTTCAGTTCTGGAATTTGCTGTTTCTCCAAGAAGCCTTCATTCCTTTTCATTGAAAATAACATTTAAGGATTAATACACAGATGCCACATAGACCCATTGATAGTGGGTTGTCAAGTGTCATTGATTCTAGGTCTATCAGGAGACAAGGATAGGAGATGGATTAGAAATAGATGCACAAGGATGCCTATAGCTTTAGTCCAGCCCCACAGGGCTCTTCTTTGCCTTCATCCTTTCTATTTCATCCCTATTTCTTCTCAGGTAATGATCAATACCATCCACACATCTCAGTCACTTGCTCACCTGCCCACTTCTACAATATATAGATAATAGCTTCACAGAGTTCTACTTTAAGATTATTACAAAAACTCAAACTGACATAAAAGAGTTCAAAATGTATGTGCAACACTGTTATCTCCCTACATTGAAGGGAGATATATAGTATATAGTCATATACTAAGTATATATAGTATATAGTCATATAGGTATTTAATTAGTTCTTTTCCTTTCTTTCCATGCATTCATTTGAATTACAGCTAGACTCATTTATTACTGTTTGCATACAATTACAGTTTGTTGGTTTTTCTTATTAACTATGTATTAATTCATTAATTAACTTTGACTTTCTAGTACCAGGGATCAATAAATACTTCTTTTCTGTAAAAAGTCAAATAATGAAGGGCAGATTTTGTGGACCACACAGTCTCTTTTTCTCCTATTCAGCTCTGCTAGATTTAAAGGAGAGTACCTACAGATTGTACATAAGCAAGTGTACAGGGTGAGTTCCACTAAAACTTTACTTACAAAAATATACAGCAGGCTACATCTTATCTGTAGGCTGGTGTTTGCCAACCCTTATTCTAGATTATTAAAATAATTCTTGAAACCAAAAATACAAAAAAAATATTTTCAGAGACACATTATCTGTTGCTCTGTGTCTTGTACTGTTTTTTAAATTGTTTTTCCTAAAAGCCATCTCATCTTCTACCGTAAGTGCTCTTCTGAAATGCAGCATTCTTATTTTCTCATCCAGATGGAATGTATTCCCCTACCTCCTTTGAATTTAGGTCAGTGCTGACCCATACAATAAAGTGCAAGTAAAGTGACTCCCCTGATTAATACAATACAGAGGAGGAATGCTGCTCCAATTTTGCTTTTCCATTTCCTGTCTGTCTCTGAAATGCTCCTTCTGAGAGAATCTAGTCAGAGGTAGTAAGCCGAACTACCTAGAGATGTCCACATTGTGGAGATGTCCAAACTCACTATGTAAAGAGAGAACAGTGGCGAGAGGGCCAGTAGATGCCTAGAATCCAGTGAACTGGATGGCTGAGGTAGGTGGAGACAAATTCAAACCTAACTTGGCAACATAGTTACTTGGTCAGACTTATTAAAAATAAAATAGAAAAAAGGGCTGAGGATGTTGCTCAGTGTGAAGATCTTGGGTTATATCCCCAGTATAAAAAGACACAGCAGAAAGGAGAGGAAGAGGGGGAGGGAGAGAAAGAGGAAGATGGAGAAGGAGAGGGAGAGGAAGAGAGAATATAATCTACCAGTCATCAGCTATTTCAGCCATCAACTTACAGATCCTAGAAATGTGAGTGAGGAAGCCTTTGTACACACCCCTGCTCCCACAAATTTCCATTGAAGAATACCCAAGCATATGGCCTCAGTTAAGTTTCCTTGGTTATCCAGCCACTCAAGCCATCCCATTTGAGGCTTTAGATACTATGGAGTACAGATGAATGGTAAGTCATCACATAAAAAACTTTCTTCCTTCACTCTCTTAGGCAAGGACTGTACTATTGTTTTCACCTGAAAAACTCCTCAGAGGCAGCGTGTTAAAGGCTTGGTCCCAGACTGAGGCTCCTGGGAAATGGTGGAAACTCAAGAGGTGAAGCTCATGGGAAGTCTCTGTGGGACCCCAGTCTCTTGCTTGCTCTTTTTTTTACACCTGATCATACGGTTTGGTTTTCTTCTGTCATACATTCCTGCCTTGATGAAGTACTTTGTTACTGGACTAAAATTAACAGTCAGTTGACAATGAATGAGTCTCCTCAAATTGTGAGCCAAAACACACCTTTTTTCTTTATAAGTTGATTATCTCAGATACCTGTTACGTGGAAGGAGCAAGTTTGTTAAGCAGTAATAGTTAACCTAGAACTTGCTCTGTCCTTCTTATCAACACTATCACCACTGTGTCAGTTTCCTAGGGATGATGCAATAAAGATGTCTGGCTTAACCACTAGAAATGTACTGTCTTATAGTTTTTGAGGCTGGAAATCTTAAACTAAACTGTTTGTAGGTTGACTTTTTTTTCTGTGGTCTCAGAGGGAAAGATCTGTTCCAAGATTCTCTCCTTGGCTAATTTGTAGCTAACTTTCTGTGGGTCTTCACATCATCTTCCCTCTGTGCTTTGTGTTTAAATATCCTCTTACTTTGGATACAAGTTATGCTGTATCAGAGCACATCCCAATGACCTCATTTTAATTTTATTGCTTCTATAAAGAGCATATCTCCACATATGCTCACATTGTGAGATATGGTTTAGTTAGGACTTTAATATATGAATTTTTGGGGAACACAAGTCAACTTTTGACAACCATTTCTGGAGTTAGTGAGTTTCATTTATTTTTATTTAATCTTTCTATGTCTGTATAAAAACTAAACAGATTGATATTTTCCTTTTTCTTCCTTTCATGACTAATTTTTTGAAATGCCAATTGATGTTAATGTAAAGGCACAGAAAGTTTAAGATTTCACCTAGAAACGATCTGTGAGAATTTGACTCTTACCTTGTGCAATATCTAAAAAGAATATACAGTATATCTGAAATGATATTGAAACATCTTCCCTTTCCCAACTAGAGATCTGTGTGAGCCTGTGTTCTTCATATACTTCAACCAAAATAACAGATGGAAATAGACAGAGCACGAAGACTTGGGGTGCTAGCTTTTTTCTATTAAACCAGCACTTAAAGGGATGTGAAAAAATGTAAAATAATGCCCTTTTTCTTGTTAATTTTTTTATTATTTAGAAAATATATTTTATTGTAAAAGTGATTAATGTCAACATGTAAAATATTTTAAAATTTAAATTTATTTTTATTGACATAAAATGATACATATTAATGAAGGATCAGGTGATGATTCTATACATGTAGGCATTATGAAATGTTTAAATCAGTTTAAACTCATTTATCTCCTCCAACATTTGCCATTTCTTCATGGTGAAAACCTTAGATTTTTGAAATATATGGTACATAGTGTTATTTATAATTGTCCCATGTCTAGTCATAGTACACAAGAACTTCTCACTTTTAAGTAGAACTTAGGACACACTGACTGGACTTTCCCTACCCTGCACTCTCCCTTCCTTTAAGTTTTTCACCCACTTTGGTTTATCCAGTTATTGGATGATATTGTCAGAATAAATGCCATGCTCACAGTCTCACAATGTTGAGAGATAAAGTTGCAAACCAAAAGGAGGAAGTTGGATGAGCTTTTACTGGGAGGAGAGTAGGGAAGGAGAAAGTGAAAAGGAAAGGAAAGGAGAAGGAGAAAAGGAGGAGAGAAAAGAGAGAAGCAGAGTGAGGAGAAGAGGGAGGAGGAGGAGGAGAAGTAGAAGGAAGAGGACAAAGAACAAGGCAAGGAGGAAGAGAACGGAAATTGCTTGATTTCTAGGAAGGTCCCAAGTGAGTGGTCACATGACCCCTTGATTCAGGTAATTATGGAAAAGCAGAGGACAAGAATTGCTCTGATATCTAGTGACCACCTGTCACAGGTCGTTCTGTGGATTTGAAATGGGCAGTTGGAGGTTAGGCTCTCCAACCCATTTGTTCAACATGTAGGGCTTAAAGTAAACTGGAATTTTAGAAAAAAAACACAATTATTTTGCGTTTTAAATACTTTAGAACTCAGAAACTTAGCAGAGAGGGTTTGCACTCAGTAGGAAGGAGCTGTATTTCATATTGCCTGAGATGTTTACCTTTAGTTCACGTTTGGTCCTAGTTCTGCACTGATTTTCTAAGGTAGGCCCTAAGCCTTTCTGACTACCTAGTAATTTCTATCCAACTTAGCTGCCTATGTTAATATGACCAGGAAGATCTCCATATCAATTCATAGGGATTTTTTTTCATTCTGTTTTTTATAGTTGTACAGTATATTAATATGTTCTTGCACAATAGTTTATTTTATCCATCTCCTGTTTGGGTTTTTAAGGACTTCCAGTATTTTGCAATTGCAAAAAATGCTGCAATGAATGATCATGTGCACATGTATTTTCATATTGTTTGAAGTATATTTGTAAAAAAATTTCAAAGCACAAAATTTTGAGCTCAAAAGGTAAATGTATGTGTAGTTTTGTAGATATTGCCAAATCTATTAGAATTGTTTCATTTTTCATTTCTGCCATTAGTGTTCAAAAGTTTTTATTTTACAGTCTCTAATAGAATGCATTGCCAATATTTTCAGCTTTTACCATGAGAAAGAATATTTTACTATAGTTTAAATTTGAATCTATTATGAGTTATTTGGAATACCTTTTCATATGTTTCAAAGCTATTTAGTGATTCCAGCTACAGGAGAAGCTAAGGCAGGAGGATCATCACAAGTTCAAGGCCAGTCTGAACAACTTAGTGACCCTATCTCAAAACAACCAGCCAAAACTGAAGTAGAGATGTAGCTCAGTGGTACAAGACTTGCTTAGCATGCCTGAGATCTTGAATTCAATCTCCAGAAGAGAGAGAAAGAGACAAAAAGACAGAGAGACAGGGCAAGAAGGAAAAAGAAAGGAAAAGAAAAATGCATCATTTTCCCTTTGACTTTGTTGTAGTGTTTTATTTGTTTGTGTACATTTTTGTGTTAGCTTTTTTGGAGGATTTTTTTTTTAACCATATGTTGCCATTTATTGCAGTTGCAGTTTAATCAGAGTTAGAAAGTCTGTGCACAAAATTGTAGAGGAATCCATTTGTAGTTTTTGTATTATTTATAGATTTTTTTCCTTTTATATGTAGATCATTAGTCAATTTTAAATCTATTCTTGCACATGGTATAAGAAATGAACATAACTTTGTCTTTTTAAAATACCAATCCAATTGTCTCAACATCATTTTTAATTATCTTTGCTACATTGTTATGAAGTGTCATTTCATCATATACTCAAGTTGTATACAATGTTGATTCTATTTCTAGACAGTGGAAGTGGCATTAGACTGGTCTTTTCTCATGTACTTTTGTGTTATTTTAATAATTATAGCTTTATAATACTTTAATATTTGATAGACATAGGTCCCTTTCATAACTTACTTTTCAGCATTTTATCATTCCATTCCTGTATCTTTATTATTCAGTACAGAATTAATTGTCAACTTCTTAGCACTAGAAAAAAAGATTCTCAGTATTTGAACTCAAGGAGAATTGTTATCTTGATGATGCTGGAATATCCACACAGAACAAGGTAGGAGGAGTTGCTGGTGTCTCACAGTGTTATTTGTATAGATCTTGAATAGTATTTGTTGAGTTTTTTTCCAAGTGTGTATGGTCCACTTTCTGTTAAGTTCTCTTTTGTTCTATTATAAATTTAGATTTTCTTCCATTAGGTCCTCTATTTAGGTATTGTATGTATGTAATCTATTAATTTTTATGTGACTATTTTATTGTGCTTCATTATTGAATTAGTTTTATAATTAATTATCTAACATTTTCTAGGTATAATATCCAGTTATCTTAAAATATAATTTATTTATTCTCATAGCTATCATCATTTTATTTTTCTTAGATGTATTAATTAATAACCATAACATGGAATAAGACTGTTCGCATGTACTGTTGCTATGCTCGTGATCTTGAGGAGAATGCTTTTTAGTACAACCCAATTAAATACCATACTTGATTCAGGATATATGCAGATACACTTATGCCAATAGGTAGATCATTGTAGACATACGTAGGCGTGTGAGTGTGGATGTGTGTACACTTATTTTAGGTTGATTTTAACATCTTGTCTTTGGCATGAGTTTTCCAGCAATTCCTTTTAGAGCACAGCTCTCTCTCCCTGGTCTCAGTGCCCATATTTATTGCTGCTGTCTGTTACATCTAAGATGGCTGCTCAGTGTTTAGTATAAATTGGTGAAGGTGTGAAGGCAAATGGCTGAGCTCTTTTGGAGTGCATCTCTGCGTATTTGTCCTAATTACTGCCCTGGAATTTTCTCTACTTACTTTCCTCATTTCTTTTTTGGTGTGTTCTGATTGTCCTTGAACCTCTTCTGCCCTCATTTGTTTGTCTTTCTCAGGGGTTGTAACGTTCTCTAAGCTATTTTTGTTTATCCTACATCTTGGCTATCTTCCAGGAGTTCTTTTCCTCTTGTTTTCCCGAACACTTACAACTTATTTTTGTCTTCTTTTTTCTTTTTTCCCAGTACTGGGAATTGAACCCAGTGTTTCTGCACTGAGTTACATCCAAAGTCTTTAAACATTTTTTTTTTAAAAATTTGGAAAGTGTGTTGCTTTATCCTTTCATGGAATTTATGTGAGATTTTAAACTGCCACCTTGATTTGATGTTTAGCTTACACTTTTCACGTAAGTAAATTCATTTCTTTTTGCTCAGGACTTTTCCGAGTACAGTGTGAAAAGACTAGTATTTCTGTCAAACAGAAATTGTTGGTGACTCTGCCTAGCAAAACCTTCTCCCTTGTACCCATAAGAGGATGTTTCAGATAATTAATGCAACAAAAATTTTGATAGAAGTGGAAGAATAGAAAAATCTAGAGAGGGTATAGATAGCCAAGAAGCCTAAGACAGCATGAAGTTCAAAGCAGCTATGATATAATTTCTGCCATTAGGTTATTCAGGTAGAAGGACAACTTCAATTCTTACAAAGTTGAGAAAAAATAAAGTTTGTTACTATCTGTCCACCTTCCATCCCACCTACACCCCATCATATTCTCCACTTGAGTCTTTTATATCTAGGCTTACATTTCTCCCGTGTATCATCATGTATATTTATTTTACTTATGCCAAACATGAGTTTTATAACATTTTTGCATATATGAAATCAATGACATTAAGAGAGAAATCTACTATAGAGATTCATTTGTGTGCCTTCAGCTTATTAAAACTATAGCAACCTACTCTAATTCATATAATTGCTTATGAAGGAAGACAAAAACAACAAGTTGCCCTCAACATGAAAATTAAGAATTAACTTCTGCTTATTCAGTATTTGTTTTGCCCTATAGAATTAATTATATGATTTACAGGTGTGGTCCTTCAGTTTCCTAGACCAAGCAGATTTAACTCTATATGACTTATATCGGTCAGCTGTATGTTTAAGATTTGAAAATATGGAGACTATAACGAAGTAGTGCCAAAGTAACTATGCTCAGTGCTATCAGTATCGACTGGAAGAGGTGTCTCAGTGGCTATTCTCCTTCTCAGCTCCCATATTTTCCTGTCTCTTACCTAAACAGGCTCCAGTCATTCCTTTTTGGCCTTCCACTGGGGGGTCTTGTCACACAAGCTCTGAGAAGTGCAACAAACAATCAAACTAAACAAATTAGCAGTTTTTAGGCTCCCAGAGAAAGGAAAGGAATTACAAGGGCTACAGCCACCACAGACACCTCACCTGAGCTTACCATGTAACTGAGCAGCTGGATGATAAAGGCCCAAATCTTATTCTCCTAAGGATTTGTGGTACCAACACTTTTATTGGGAAAGTAAATTAGGAAAGTGTTGTCATAATAATATTACCAGGCTGATCACCACTGAATGTGGTTAAGACGCAGGAGTAAATCCAGTTAGGTAACAATGGCAGGCGTGTTAAGAAACCGCCGGGGTAAGATGCACAAACGGGTCCAACGATGGTTCAAGTTTGTTATATGAACATGTTGCACAGTACAGTGGTCACGTCTATCCTTGAAGATGTGATGTAAAAGGTTAGATCTCAGAGTGGTGCTGTTGGGACATGGTAGAACCTTTAAGAGGTAAAGCCCAAGAAGAGGTGTTCAGCTCATGTGTGACAGGCCCTCAAATGAGACCGCAAGACCCTGGCTGCTTCCTCGTTACCTTTTTTTCTTCCTGTCACAGAGTTGACAACGTTTGTTCCATGCTGTGCCCACAGTATGACGGGTGGCTGCGCTGCAGGCCCAGAAGCCGTGGGGCAACTGAGCATGATCTAAAGCTTCCAAAATGGAGAGCCAAACAGACATCTCTGTATAAAGTGTTCATCTGACCACACAGTGACATGCGAGAAGTGTGTCCTGAACCTAACGCCATGGAGTGCAGTGAGTAACATGGATATTTCTAGACCAGGGTCACAGCTCAAATTACAGTCTGTTAGTTCTTCTCATAATACTAACACTGAAATTAAAAAATGCTGATAGTAAAATTAAAGAGCTCTTGTGCTTTAGTCTGTGTACAAGGGAACAATCTAAGCTTGTGGAAATCAGAGCCTAACAATGAAAAAACATCACCTGAAGTGTTTCCTTCACCCATGGTTTTAAACTCATTATGCACTTTTTTGTAATGTGAATGTGCCACTTTACTTCAATTTTTCTAATTTGTATATTGCTTTTTGTACTTTTCTTACCAAAATAAAAAACGATCATGGAGATGATCATTTATTTTGAGCTGCATTACAGCTATAACCATAGGTTGTGGCAATAACTGTTTTTTTAAAAGAAAGATTATTTTTTTTTGGTTTTGAGACAGGGTCTTGCTTTTGTAGTTCAGGCTGGCCTTGAGCTCAGCCTTGAACTCACAGCAGTCCTCCTGCCTCTGCCCCCTGAGTGCTGGAATCACAGGCATGAGTCTCCACACCTGTCATTGTTGTATACAGTTACTGGGAATCGAACCCAGGCCCTTGCACTTGCATGGCAGGCGTCAGAACCACTGAGCTCAATCCCCGGCCCATGGTGATAACTGTTGAGGGCTTAGCGTACTAGTAAGCTAACAACTGAATATATGTTTATAAATCAGTCTCAAAAGACCCAAAAAAGTTATTGAATGTGAAAATATATTAAAAAGACATTTAAGACAAGTTTATATATTAGTGAAAAGATAATAACACAAACATTAAATAACTTTTCATGTTCCAGGCACTTCTGTAAGCATTGAGTATACCCAAAAAGGTTTAAAAAATATTGTTCAGCAAGAGTAAAGATCCAATTCAAAGAATGCTAGATGATATAATCAGGTTATTTAGTCATGTCAGATTATATAACAAAGCAAAGAGAATTTGAGGGCAACTCCATTGTTTGAGACCAGACATGGCCAGGAATATTTATGACACATTTTCTGAGTATAGAGAGTGAGAGAAAGACAAATAATTCAGTCCTCGTGATCAGGGCTGTGTCATACTGTTTAGGAGGACAGAGCTAAGGGAATGGCTCACTGGACATGGGGAAGGAAACTCAGCCTAGAAGAAGAAATGATACCAAAATGACAATGCAGAAATAGGGAGGCTTCTTTAACACCCTCAAACTGCATATAAAGAAATAGAATATTTTGAAAGCATTTCTTTGAAATGAAATATACAGAAACCAATTTCCCTTGAATTGTGTATGCAAATTAGATGATGTTTTCTGTTCTCTCTGTGTAAGACATAGCCATCAGACACAGGCTCGGTAAAACCTGATGTCCATCTGAGGCTGAATATTGGGCTTGTCTCTGCCTTTCTGCAGAGTCCTCACTCGCACTGAAATCATTTCCTTTTCAAAGTTAGTTCCTTTAGTCCATAAACCTTATATGGCCATTGAACTTAACAAGTCATATAATTTGATTAAGTACTTACGTCTGTTGTACTTATAATTATACCAGTTGTAATTAGAACTTTCATTGACTATTATATAAAGCAATGAAATGTGAATTCTAAAGTTGTTAACCCCTTGAAAACACAAACTCTCTTTGCTGGGACAAAATATCTGACACTCGATGTTAAAGGGGGAAAGGTTTATTTGGCTCAGAGTTTGCAGAGGTTTCAGTCCATAACTGGCTGGCTCCAAGGTTGGGTGGATGGCAGAGGGGCCTCGCAGAGGAGAAACAGCATGGAGCATACAAGGTAGCAAAAGCAAGAAGGAGCTTTAACAGTGTCCTTCTACTCTTTTTATCTTATTCAGACCACCATTAGGGTAGTGCCAACCAATGTGCACAGGTAGTGGTTTAATAACCATACACCCTTAATTGTAGTGTCACATGTTCCAGATTTAGCTACCATTTAAAAAGACTGCACACAACTTTGATTGAGTAGACAGCTAGACATCAGCCATAAATGTCTTCTGAAAGGCTAATCACAAAATAAAATATGCTGTTGACTCATATGTGCAGTGCAGTAAAAGTTGGGGGAGAGGATCATAAACTTAGGAAGATTCTGAACTCAGTTTGGACCAATCTTGTACTTATGTGCCCAAGAATATCTATAAAATACCTGGCATCATTTCAAAGAAAGTGGAAATAGAAATTATTAATGGTGCATCTCGAGTGTGATTCATATAAGAAAAACACTGAACTGCAATTAGCATTTGTACAAAAAAACAGGCCCTACATCAATAAATGCAGGTTTAGAGATTTTTGAGTATTTATGTATTTTAAAAATAATTTCATACAATGAGCTGGAAGGATAAGTACTAGTATTCTATAGCATATATAATTTATAACACTACATTATGTGTTTTATAAAGGACTAGAAGAGAGTAGTCTGAAGGTTGCCAACACAAAGAAACAGTAAATGTTTAAGGAAGTGAAAATGCTAGCTATTCTCAGTTAATCCTTACACAATGTGTGCATGTGTGTGTAAAATAATCACACTGTCCCACAAATAGAAATAACTTGAATTTAACAACTTTTTTAAATATAAAAAATGAAAATGTTTTTCATTTGAAACTTCTTTGTTAGCCAAATAAGTCTCAATTATACTTGAAAAGAGACACCGTACCACATCACATGCAAAAGAACTCATTTATTTCTCATCCTTACCCATAGTTTGGCCATTTGAGTCACTTAGGGTAAATGTAAGTCACCATGGGAAAGTATGTGTACGTCTTCATTGATGAGTGAAATGGATGATGAAGAAATTTGTAGCAATCATCATTCGGTTAGTGTTTTTAGTGTATTCATGTCTTTCTGCTTTTTAACATGAGGTTCTGGAAAGTAGTGTCTGAGTAACGCCACTAAGAGCGTAGGAGGCCAGGACTGGGACTCATAGAGTGTGAACTGTGCAGTCTCACAGGGTTTACACAAAGAAACCTTAACCTGGTTTAAAGTTTTGCTATCACAATCTTGAAATTCTTGATAATTTTATTTTTGAATTTGTGATTGGTGCATGACGTCCAGTAGTACAGCCGGAGAATATATTTGAATTGAGATATGTAGTCCAACTTTCCTAGCTCTCTCATGATTTTAGAGGGTCTATGTGCCCATCGATATAGAATTCTGACATGTGCATGGTGCATGGAAGTTGAGTTTAACTAGATATGGGAAGAGAGTAGATTATTATGTTCATTGCAGAGCTGTACTTTCTTTTACAATGGAACCAGAATTTGCTTTAAATACAAAACAAAGTCAAAAGCTTTCTAAGAAGCAAGGGCCAGAAATCTAATAAGCAGAATGATGACCTCTCCTGACAAAGATACCTACCTATGTCCTACTACTCATGAATAGGGATAATCAAGAATACTTATTAGCTGACAGTGGGATGGAGACGTTGTCCTGCATTATTTATCTGTACTTAATGTAACCGCAAGCATCCTTATGGGTGAAAATGGATGAGAAATAACTGGAGAGATGGCAGCAGGGGTAGAACCTCGCCTGACACTGCTGGCTTTCAGGATGGAAAAATGAGCCTTGAGCAAAGAGTAATGGTGGATTGAACAGCTGGAAAATCAAAGGGCATTGATTTCTTTCTACACCCTCCAGAAGGAAGGCAGCCCCACCAACACCATGATCTTAGCCTAATGAGACTTATTTCAACTTTCTGATCTCAGCAAAACTTTAAGCAAGCAAGATAATAAACCTGTGCCATTTTAACCAATGGATTTGGACTAATTAGTAACAGCAGTCATAAAACTCAAAGTTAAACCTTATAATCCTTTCTTAACTCATGTTATCTTTCTGTATTAGCCATTTGTATGGAAAACAATGAAGGAAAAAGAGATGTAGGACAATTCATAATCCTCTTGATTTTAGTTCTTCCTCTTCATTGATAAGTTGGGGGTAGTGTTCCTAGAATGCAAAAGTTTCAAGAAGTAAAATAGAAATAACTGAGTTACTTTGTGAAGCATTTCCACTGTTCTCATACAGACTGAAGTCTAGATGTATACATGAGCAATAGGGCTCAAATTGTGTGATTTTGGTGATTCTGCATATGAATTAAATGCTCCTAGATTATCATCTAAGACTAGAATTGAAAAATATAAGAATAAATTAAAGATTCATGATAAAACCTTAACATTTATTTAGTTGAGACATTAAATAACAAGTTAAGGGTATTAAAATTTGAGAAACCACAGGAAAAATAGCTTACATTTTAGTACCATTAATAGGATTTTTTATTTTTTTAACAAGCAAGTCCACAT
The DNA here is from genome assembly GCA_004026965.1 of Petromus typicus. Classification (NCBI taxonomy): domain Eukaryota; kingdom Metazoa; phylum Chordata; class Mammalia; order Rodentia; family Petromuridae; genus Petromus; species Petromus typicus. Next base: position 71,259 of record PVIR01000271.1, read on the forward strand.
TTTCACTTCACAGAGGGCCCCAAAATTTATGTAGATGGCCAGGGCCCTGACATCAGCAATAGTACCTAGCACTCCAAAAATGTTACTCCAAGAGCCATGACCATATCATGAGACTAGAAGCCTAGAAACTTCTAGAAGATGAAAAGAGAATGTCAGTCTGGAGTCTCCTCTGTAGGGAACAAGGCTAATAATGAATAGTTTGATAAATTATTCTGTGACAAATGCAGATCTCTTTAGCTGCCTGGAAGAACATTCATAATTTTTGTACTTATTGTCAAAATGCTCTTCGTGTGGGTCATACCCATATATGCTCACATTGGAAGTGCCTGGCTCCCCACAACCTTACCAAAGCTTCCAAGTATTACTAAACTCATCAGATTTTTACCTGTTTAGAAGGTGAAATGTGGTATATGGGTATATATAATTCCCAATTTCATGTTCCTCCTTTTTCCTACAAATACACACAATAACACATCCTTCCTCATAAAGACTTTTTAAGTAAGTGGAATGTGTCAGTAGCCTAAAATATTGCAAGATCTTGCTTTCAGGAGATACTAGAAGTTTAGTGGTCTGAAGCCTACTGTGGGGGAAAGGGAGACAAATGGCTCAAAATTACCTACAGACCTGAACACTGTGGCCTACAAAGCCAGGAAAAAATGAGCTGCTGAAAGGAACTTTGAAAAGCACCGGCTGTTAATCACTGACAAAGGACCATCTCCATTGCTGAATTTTGTACCATCATCCTGTTGCTTTCACTGTAAATGCTGACGTGAAGCTGGGCCTAGCAATGCACCTAGACATTTTCAAAAGTTAATCAAAGTCCTTACCAAAGGCCACATATAATGGAGATTTGAGGAAGGAGAGGCAGTGTGAAATGAAATCAGAGGGGATCAATCCGTTTTCTGTGAGCATAATTTACATCTGTAATTTTATTCAGCAACTCCCAGATGGAGTATAAAAAGATTTCCGTTTTTGTTTATCTTGTCATAGATCATTCTTTTGGTTAAATTAGCCTTGCAAAAAGTCTTCTTGACTATTTTGGTCCATCAACATCATCCTCAGTTTATAAATGTGTAGGAAACTGCTGACATTTTACAAATGACACCTCTGTTTAATTATCCTCCACTCCTTCCTGCACCCACACCACTCTACATGAAGGTGCTTTGATAATTTAAAATTGAACAGAGCAGCTTCCTACAGCATCCTTATTCTCCAAATCCCCAAAGAAGTCATACTCTGTCGAAATTATAATAATGCTTAACCTATACTGAAGAGTTACTAAATATCACCCTCTTCACTTGCATTAATTTTCACAACAGTTTTATGAGATTAGAAACGGTAATGTTCTCTGTATCAAGCTAGGAAACAGCTTAGATGAGTAGCCTGATATTTCTTACACTGGACATGTAGAGTCTGAGGGTAAACACAGGTAAGTCTTATAGCAGGTGTTGGGAGGTTACAATATAAGAGAGAGGTTGAGTTTTTTTTGTTTGTTTATTTATTTTGCTTTTTTTCCCCCTTAGGCCAAGCAACTAATTTCATTCACATGTGATTTAGCTGACTCAGGTATCTTCCCTTAGCCAACAAGTTTTCATAATTTTAAAGGCACTAAAGTAAATCTAATGTTGAAAAAATTTACTTTAACTTTACCACCATAAAAATATTTTTACTGCTTTTCTAGATCCTCTTTCAGTTTTTGAACTCATATATCTCTTATGTTACTGGCATTATAGTAATCACAGTAACTTTATTTTCTGTCCTTTTCAATTAATAGTATATCATAAACATTTCCATGCCTTTGCATAGTATTAATAATTATTTTTAATAACTTCATAATATTCTGGGCAGAAAAATGACCAGACCAATTTAATGATTCCTCCATTGTTGGGTTCACAAGTTTATTTAAATTCTAAAGTCATAGGTCATAGAGCAATAAATATTTTAGTGCTTATAGCTTCATGCATCAATTTGAATTACTTCCTAGACTGAGTAAAAAAAAAGCGCATGTGTCTGTCTCAAATTGCTGCTACCATGGCAATGAAAGAGCATGCTATTTTCACCATAATCTCAAGGCTAGCAGAAGCAGCAGCAACAGCAGCAAAAACCTACTTTTGAACAGTTGAGTTAATTGGGCAGAATACAGTACTATCTGAGTGTGGACTTATTTTTATTCTGCTAATAACCTGACAAGTAATTCATTTTTAAAATAACAATAAATGCACAAAGCGATATGAACGAGACTTCTGGTTTATGTCATTAGATTCCCTTCCAGTCTAAACACCTAAATTAGGTTTTAAAAGCCCTGAGTTTGATCTGGGAGCAGTGTGCATCCATTACACTTAGCGAGCCACAATTTTCTTAGCTTTCCTCTGCCATTAGAAAATGGAGCATTATGTTTCGACCTGGGTGACTTCCACCTGGTGCCCACAGAAGACGAGGGTTGTGTTTTCAAAGCCAAGATGTCAAAACATATTCAGTGATACCCTTTTTTTAAAGGAACTGAGAAAATGGCTAGGAACTGGGCACAAGGGTGAAATTCGACACTCATTACCCTTCATTCAGTCTAATGAGAACAGTTAAAAACACAACTTCAAACTGGCACCAAAGTGAAATCTGCATTTTCCTCCATGAAAAACCATCCATATTGATTTTTTTTCCCTGGAGTCATTAAAGGTCAGAATGAAAAATACCTCGCCCTTTAAGATTGTCCTATAAATAGGCGATTTTTTTGCTGAGTGAAGATTTTCCCATGCAACTCTGATAACTTATTCATCTCCTCCCCTCGGCAAACACAAACAGCTTAGCCTTTATAAACAAGCCCACGAGGAAAGGAACTCTACCTGGGGGATCTCGGGGTTAGAACTCAGAGGCAAACTGCCTCAATGTACACCGGTGAGACTAGTTATTATATAAAGCTGATGGTTTTATCATTTTGCTCAAAACACACATTATATTACCTGACTTCTCTTTTTTAATAAGGCATAAATAAAGTACAACAGGATATCACTAAGCAATGAAAGCTCTAATCAGGGATAGCATTATGTGTAATGAAGTGGACAGAGGAGATGTTAGTGACCATTTGCTTCCTCACACATCAAATGAAAACATCTGTGAAGTAGTCACTGTGGTGTGGACAGCTATATTTTCAGTCATTAATGAATAAAATGTAAGATCCAGAGGGAATTCCTAGGAATCTGAGTACTTTGAGAACCTCCAAGGGCCATAAATCATTGCCTTAAATTTTATTTTTCTTTCTAAAATTAAATGTATTGGTATAACTGAGCTATGCATAATGATCACATTCATCACATGCAATTTGTACCTACACATGATATATTTTGATTCTTATTTTTCCCATTCCCAAACCTTCATTTACAAAAGCTTTGTTTCTATTTTACTTTTCCTTTATAGTTTTTTCCCTTTTCCATTTTTTTCCTTTCCCCTTCCTATCTCCCTTGTGTCCCTTCCCATTTGAATTTTTTCTTCCTATATCACAATACTTATTATATATTTTGGTCTTTTATACTTTCAGTTTATCACACCAGAGAAACAATATGATATTTATACATGTGTTTCCAATTTATTTCATTCAAGGGTATAGTCTCTAGGTGCATCCATTTAGCTACAAAGATATCAAGCCTACCCTTCTTTAGGGCTGTTTAGTACTCTGTTGTATTAAAAACATCACACCTTCTTATTCTAGTCATCAGTTGATGGTCAGTTGGGCTGTTTCCAAGATTTAGCCATTACAAACTATATTGCTATAAATATGAGTGTGCAGTTTCACTGTGATATGATGATTTAATTCTTTTAGGGAGATACTGAGAAGGGGAATAACTGGGTCCAATGGAACCTCTAAGCCTAGTATTTTGAGGAATCTCCACAGTGACCTCCACAGTGGTCATACCAGTCTACCCTCTCACCAGCAGTGAAGAAAGGTTCCCTTTTCCCGACAGCCCCATCACCATTGTTTTGTTTGATTTACTGATAATAGCCATTCTTTCTGGAGTGAGATAGAACCTCATTATTTTAGTTTACATTTCCCGAATGACTTTTAATGTTGAATATTTTTTTCATATATTTATTTACCATTCGTGCTTCTTCATTTGAGAAATGCATGCTCATTCCACATGTTCATTTTTGTACTGTCTTTAAATTTGAGGGGTGGCTTTTGGGCAGTTTTTACAATCTAGATATTAATCTTTTATCTGAAGAACAGCTGCAAATTTTTTTTCCAACATTGTTGGTTGTCTCTTAATTATCTCGGTGGCTTCTTTTGCTATGTAAAGCTTTTTGATAAGATGAGATACCAATTCTTGATTCTTTGTAGTGTTTTCTGTATGACTAGGGTTTTATTCATGGTTTTTCTCAGTAATGATTGTGATCATAATGTATATATAAAATGTACCAATAAATTCAACTTTTAAAAATTCTTGACATTCTTGGTCTTTGCCTATATGTAGGTGTTCAAGAGTTCTACCTATCTATCTTCCAGCAGATTTAGTTTTTCTGTTTTAATATTTAGATCTTTGATCCACTTTGATTTTATTTAGTTTAGTGCACAGTGACACACATGGGTTTAGTTTTAGATTTCAGCTGTGAAAAGACACTTTTTCTGGCACCATATTTTAAAGAGGCAATCTTCCTTAAAATGAAGGTGTTCAGCTCCTTTGTCAAAGATAAGGTGGCTGAGCCTGTCTGGAGTTGTTTCTGCTTTTTTGTTTTGTTTTGTGTTATTCTTTTTTCCAGTATCATGCTGTTTTGCTTGTAAATCACAGTAGCTTTATAGTATAATTTCAAGTCAGGGATTGTGATGTCTCCTGCCTTGCCTTTGCTACCCAGAATTGTTTTTGCTATTTTGAACATCTTTTAGTTCCAAATAAAATTTAAGGATATTTTTCTAATTCTGAGAGTTATGCTGTTGGTATTTTGATTGGGATTACATCAGCACTATATGACAATTTGGGGAGCATGGCCATCTTTACTGGGTTGGGCATTCCTGGCACAAGCAAGGGATATCTTTCCATTTTTGATATCAGTCTCCTTTTTCAGAGTGCTACAGTTTTCAATGCAAAGTTCTTTTATTTTATTAGATTTTTTTTTTTTTGAGACAGGGTCTCACTTTGTGGTTCAGGCTGGCCCTGAGCTCAGCCTCCAACTCACATCACAGCAATCCTCCTGCCTCTGCCTCCCGAGTGCTGGGATTACAGGAGTGAGCCACCACACCCGGCACTGTGGTATGTGGTACTGATTATCAGTGGGTGACTCTCCATGCCCATTATTGTTCGCTGTGGTTACTGGAATCAAACCCAGGCCCTTGCACTTGCAAGATAGGCACCAGAACCACAGAGTTAAATCCCCGGCCCTATTAGGTTTATTTTTAACTATTTCACTTCTTGATATTATTGTGAAAGATATGATTTCTCTAATTTCTCTCTCAGTAAGTTTGTTACTTGTGCACAGAAATGCTACTGATTTTTGAATGTTGACTTTTTATCCAGCTATATGATGAAATTTGTTTATTAATCTAGAGGGCTTTTGGAGTCTTCTATGTAAAGTATAATGTCACCTGAAAATAATGATAGTTTAAATTCTTGCTTTTCTACCTTTATTTCTTTATTTTCTTTTTCTCGTCTAATTGCTCCAGCTAATGTTTTCAGAATTACATTGAATCAGGGTGGTGATAGTAGATTCCTCAAGTTCCTGATTTTAGAGTAAAAGCTTTGTGTTTTTGTCCATTTAGTATGATGTTGCCTGTATGCTTATCATAGATAGCTTTTATCAGACTGAATTAAAGACCATTTATTCTCATTTTCTGCAGGGTTTTTATCATGAGTGGATGTTGGACTTTGTCAAATGCTTTCTCTGGTGTCTATTGAGATGATCATGTGATTATATTTATCTTGAGTTTGTTGATATGACATATTAAAACTATTGATTTGCTTATGTTGACCCACCCCTACATCCTTGGGATCAATCCTACTTGGTCATGGGGTGTAATATTCTTTGCAATTTGCTGCATCCTGTTTACCAGTATGTTATTGAGAATTTTTGCATCTATATTCATTAGGAAGATTTTTTTTGTGGGTCCTTCTCTGGTTTTGGTGTCAGGATAATGCTTGCTTCTGGGAATGAGTTTGGGAGTGCTGCTTCCCTTTCAATTTCATTAGAATTTGAGGAGTAGTGGCATTAGATCTTCTCTAGTTTCTTGTAGAATTCAGCAGTGAATCCATCAGGACCTGGGTTTTCTTTGTTGGTAGGGTTTTTTAAAATTACATTTTAAATTTCATTGACTGACATGGGCTTACTTAGTATTTTTACATCTTCGTTCAGCTTTGGTAACTCATATGTATTTATAACTAAAAACAATATGTATGCTAGAGTCTAGAGTTAACCTTTTCCCCCTCTGAATTTTTGAGTATGAAGGATGTAGTTTTTAAGAAGAGAGTTAACACAGAATAGCTTGTGCAGCGGTAAAGATGATTTTATTGAAGGCCTGAGTTATTGCTGCTGAACACAATGCATTTATTATCTACTTTTATTTTCTCCGAGGAATGTTCAAAGCAATAAGGAAATCTTTACAAATCTCTGCATCCCAAAGTTTACTTCAAAACACTAGGAGAACTGTGGAGAGCACGTTCACATCCATAAAGAAATTTGAACTATGCAGCTAGTTATCTGGAAATTAGCCCTCTATTCCCCTTCTCCATCTTCCCCAGTTCCCTGATAATGTCACCATAAAATTTCTATGTGTTCAGAATAAGTAGTTCAGGCAATTTCCCCAAGATATTTTTGATCATTATTCTTTGCATAAAATATATCACAAAGGTCATGGAAGAACTGAAATGACAGTAATTTATGATATATTATTAAAGTTCAGCATACAATCTCTCACCTGTTTGCAACGAGTTACCTCCTTATCTTCATCCTGATGAGTAAGGCAGAGGACAAAGGTGCATCATTACAGAAAACTTATCACGGCAATTAGTAGTGGTGGAAAAGGAAATGTTCCTGGAAGAAGGAAAGTGTGGTAACCTTTAGCAATGAGCAGCCACTTCTGGCTGTGTGATACTAATTAAAGTTTTAAGGACCTATGTCATCCTTTAGTCTTACACACATTGTTCTGCCTAAGCAGAATGAAGGGGGCAAATCAGGTAATTGTAGGAATAATACAAAAACTTTTCCTTATGCTCCCATTATTACTGTAGGGGAAAAATAATGGTTATTTCTAAAATTTCCTCCACACAAAGATACATATCTATGCAGAGAATTATATATCCATAGAATATATCCATATATATGCTCAAAAATTTATACACATACAAATATAGATGTATATCTAAAAATATCTTCAAAGATAGGGATGCTGAAAGAATGATAAGCTTTGTGAATACAAGTGCACTGGTTATTCCAATTACTCTGAATAAATATGTTAGTACAGTTCATGGCTCTTTACTTTTTTTTTTACTTAACTTATAGAGGCATAGCATTATAACTGACAATTCTAAAATTCTTTGAAAAGAAAGAATTTCAATCTTTGCTCTTTGACAGAAATAAGGAAGAGGGCTCCTATGTTCAAGGCACATGGATAGAGGATAGATTTGCTTCAGATGGAAAAGAATGTTGTTTTCTTATTCTTATTTTCATCTTTTTTGGGAGGGGGTATTGGAGATGGGTTTTGGGCCCTTATGCTTCTGAAGTGGGTGCAGTACCACTTGAGCTAAATCCCTGGATATTTTCACATATTTTAAACTTTTTTTTATAAATGCATATTTAAGAAATAAGAATTAAAATGCCATAAATCATATTACATCATATAGGCCTGGGTGGGATTTTTTAATAATAGTCTAAGTACTGAATGCTGTGTGAACCACTTCCACCCCAGCCTTCTGCATGTTGGCTTATGTGGAGAAAGGATCAATGTAAGTAGGACCAGCCAAGGAACACCTAATGGGATAATGGTATGTGGAAATGTCACTATAAGAGAAATCAACATAGTCTACCTTACCTTTGAAAGGTGTGACATTAATCAGTGCAACAGGAGGGAAAATCCCCCTTGGCCTTTTGCTATGAACACAGTAATATGTTTCCAGACAAAGTAGTTCACTTGGAAAATTCTAATTAGATTAAATATTTATGAAAGACTTCTGGTTATTTAGGGGACCACTTTAAATTGTAGACTTGTCCAGTTGTCTATTTTGAATAGTTCTATAAACACGAGCAATCTGGTTTGACATAGGCAATGTTATAGCTTGCATATAGATGTCCCCCCAAAGCCTCATGCACATGACGTGGGGCCTTTTTTCAGAGGTAGTTGAATCTGGAATGTGTGATGCTGAGGTTAAGGGCGTGTGATTACTAAACCACTGCATGTGAGTGATTGGTTACACTGCTGTACTCCTGGTAGTCTGAATAAGATAAAGGAGAAGAGAAATGCTGTTAAATACCTTTGTTACCTTTGCTACTCCGTGTGTGTCATGTTGTTTCTTCTCTCCAATGCCTGTGTGCTGTCCCAGCCTCAGAGCCAGGTGATTATAGTCTGAAACCTCAACGAGCTGTAAGCCAAATGAACTCCTTCCCTTTTAACTTTGAGTGTTGGGTATTTTGTCCCAGCAAAATGAGAAAAGTAACACAGGTAATTATCCAGACTATTATTTGAGCTGGCTTTTCATATACCTCCACTGGTTTGTGTTAAAATATGTTTGCTCACCAGAAGCAAGTCCAAAGGAAAAATAGAGTTATTTCAGTCATGGTGAGGCAAATGTTCAGAGCGCTCTCTGCGAAGCTCTTCTGGCAAATTATGCTGGAGCATGTCACCTAATTCAAGAGATTCCATGTCCATCCTGCCATTCAGAGCCAAGGATGCACAGACTTTCAAACTACTACCAGAGCTTTCCTGAGAGAATCAGAGTATAGTGACATCATACACTTAGTCTCTTCTGGGAACTGGAAATAAAGTAGAGAGCAAAAGAAGTATCATACCTTCCCTTTGTGCATCTTACAACCTGGGCAGGACATGTAGAATAGAAGCTTCATCCATTAACGTGTAGACTTGTACCTAAATGTGCAAGGTGCATGGTGTAAGAGGTGAGGGGAGTTTTCCCCACTATCTGAATGGAACACTTCTGAGCCCAGTTGTACAGTGCTGCCACACTCCCTTCTTCCTCTAGGCTGAAGTTACTGAAAATAATCTAAAGTGGTGGTCCTTGGAAATTCTTCCCAGCATCTAGGCTTCATGGTGCATGACTATAATCCCAACACTCTGAGAGGCTGAGGCAGAAGGACCACAAATTTGAACACAGCCTGGGCAACTTAAAAAGATAATGAGGCATCATCCTAAAATAAAGAATAAGAAAAGGCCTGGGGATGTGGTTCAGTACAAAGGCCCTCAATTCAAACACTAGTATTTAAACCAACCAACAAACAAACTTCCCATACCAACAGCATCAGGATTACTTTACTTGGGAACTGTTTTTACATATAAATTCTAGACCTCATTGGAATTCTGGAATCCAAAATTTTGCAAACTATTTTAAGAAGCCTTCCAAGTGATAAGTGCACTAATGTCTGAAGATCCCGGTTACAGAGCTATGTATGCTCTTCAAGTCACTGACAAGTGAAACCTTTAGGGATTTTGTTGCAATACAGACTTGGAGGCCTCAAGTGAGTTTGACACTCTTCATTCTCACATGCCCCAGGGTGATGTCAGGCAGTGGACCTGGGCACAACACTTTGACTATAGATGGTTTGGTCATCTTGTTGCACTTGCTGAGTATAATTTGAGGAATTTAACTTGGTGATAAGGATTGTGCTTCTCAACACAGACACAACAAGCTTTCCTTTGGGTACCAAGCAATGTGTGTTTCTGTTCTATCATATGAAAATGTTATCTTGTGATGACTTATTTTCTTGTCTGTGTCCTGTATTAATATATCAGCTTATTGAAGCCAGGGATTGTGTCTGTTATATTAATTGCCTAGGATAGAGAAGTCTCTTGATAAGGCGTGATGATATAGCATGATTCTGATATTTATAGCTATCTCCATGTAGCCTGTCAACACAAGAGGCTCTGAAAATCCTTGAAAGAAACTTCTCTGATTTTTGTTTGTTTGTTTTGTTTTGTCTGTTTTGTTTTGTTTTTCAGCAACCATCAGAGAGTTGTTTCCCGCCAGTGTAATAGTCTGGTTATATCCATGAGACTGGAATTCTTTAAGCACAGCCAAATTAAGATCAACACTAACTCTAAATAGGGCGGGAGAAAATAAAGCTGATTTTGTCTGGCTCTTGGGGAACTATAGCTAAGGGTTTTGTTTTGCATTAGAGATAATTCACATAAGAAGACCTGACTTTGACATGGAGTGTTCAGCATACTATCTTGAAAAGACGAATCTCCTTTTATCCATCACAGAAGAGGGAATTCATTTCTTTGTTCATAATAATATGGTCAATACAGTGTATTATTTCTTTTTTATGCTACCTCCCTGTTGTAAATTCCTGAGGTAGATAAATATTTGTACCAAGTTGATGAAAACAGCCAATGTCATATTCTGAAGAACTCTGGCTGATGAGGTCATCTCTCCCTTGTACCATCTTTCTCATATGCTCACAGGAATTGCCTCTAATCATATAAAAATTAGCATCACTAAGGTAATGACACTGGAAGAAGGCTAAGGATATCTGGCAATGTCCAATAGAGATGATCTTGTCTTTACTCCAAAGAGAACCTACTCAAGGACTCAGAGAAGTTTCACACTGAAAGTCACCAGCTTGTCAGAATTTAGTGAAGAGCATAAAGTAAAGCTGCTTAAACTTACCTATTGTGAATTAAATGAAAATTAAGGGCCTGAAACTACATGAAGGGGGGTGAAGATTTCTAATTATTCCAGTTATATGTTTCCACGATGCCTGATAAAGACCTCCAAATTGAAGAGCAATGCCCCAAGTATTTTTTACTCAAAGACCAAAAGAAGTGAGCTCTTCTTTCACATACTACAGGAAGTGTAAGCAGCATTGCATTTTCATTAACTTTTTAATTATCCTAGTCCTTTGTAAAACATCTTCTCTACAATGTCTAAATTCATTGCACTCGGGATCACAAGAGTTTGTCTATGGGAACGATTTTCAGTACAGTCTAGTTTTAAATGAAGACCGCTGGCTTCTGCGGATCACGTAGGCAGTAGGAAATCTATTGTGCCATCCTGATCACAGGACTATATATTGATCTGCCGCTCCAGCCCTGCACAGTGTGTGTCTCTCAGGGCAGCCATCCAGAGGCTGCAATAAAGAGGGTAATTACCTTGTTTTGTCATCATTCTGTGTCAGCCCAAAACATTTCATTTTATAATAAAAATGTCTTCTTCACGTGAAAGAATCATGTGATTCTATTCTATTATAGTTATCAGTGGTTGTTTTGTTTTTGGGAAATTATCTATCACATATATATATATATATATAAATCTTGAAAAAAGCATCAAATTCTTTGACTTCTTTTCTACTATTAGATTTTGATCATACAGCTGAGATTGGAAGAGGTAAGCTTCCTTCCTCATGGAGAGTTCCAAATAAGGTTGGAGGACAGACTATCTTCTTAGAAAAATGTATAAGTTTTATTTATGGCCCAGGGAATGAGAGCGATGTCTAATTATAAAACATAGATTCTGTCCACAGACACGGCCTTCTCCTTGTGAGGTCAAAGATCAAGGCGATTATTTAAGGCTGAGGTCTTGAATGATGGATGATGAAGTTCTATTAGTAGGTATCTTATTCTACCCCCTCCAGAGGAGGAGAAAGAATAGATTCTTAATTATAAGAGAACCAAATGAATCCATGGTGCTCAGCTGGTTCTGGAAGACATCATTCATTCATTCTATAAATCTTATTGAATAAACAAATCGAAAACTCTCGCTTAGATGCCATAATCATTTTCTGTCAGTATTTAGAATCCTCCTTGAAGCTTTTTACATATCAGAGTACTTTTTTTAAAAAAAAATCTATCCAGTCAATATGAAAAACCAAGAAAAGCTTAACATCTGTTTAAATTTGGGCAAGCCCGGATGATTTATTCTGATGTAACAAACAATGGAATCTAAATGAGGTATGAAAGGAAAAGGGGGGGGAAAAGCAAAGAAAGTTTGGCAATTCTGCCTATCCGGGAGCCTCTCCTCAGTGTTAATGTGAGAAAAGGAAATGGTATTTTTATTTTCATTAAAATGCAAAAGGCAGCAAAGTCAGAAAATAGATTAGCTTTCCTCGTGGCTAGAAGCAAACAGAAGCAGATGACTGTGTGCTTTCTGCCGGGTGTTCTCTAGCACAGATCCATCCCTTGACATGGAGACTCAAGCTTGCAGTGACCAGGAGAGGAGATCTGGGCATAGGCTGGGTCACCAGGTATGCAAGACAGACAGACAGACACTCTCCTAGTCCTAGAAGATGTTCCATTATTCATTCAGTCAGTCCAAAAGTCTAACTGAATGTCTTCTATGTACCAGTGCCACTTATTAGTTCCAGGGATGAAAAGGTGAATGAGACATGGCGGTACTCTCAGAGCATAATGGAAAGCACAGATGAGGAAACGAGGCCAGGGTCTGAGTATCATATGCAAGAGAGATCGGGACCTTTCACTTGGATAGTGAAAAGATGAGGAGAAGACCTTGGCAGCCACACTAAGGAGTTAGAATATATCAGTCAGTCTTGAGGCTGTGCTCCAGACACCTTGGGAACCACTGCCAATGCCGATTCCATGTTGAAGAGGCCACAGCACACACACAGCGCTCCTCACGGCCCGAAGACACTGACGTGATTCACATACATCTCTGTGACTGACTGAAGATCAGTTCCCAGATGGCAAAGAACTTGCTCTGTAAATGTCCATACTTCTATACTATGGGGCAAATAATCCATTGGCAGCTGTTTTGTTGAGGTCGGAGTCAAAGGCAAACACCTTAATCAGAAACTATCAAAAGGCCATCATGACATATGAGCACTGTACTAACAGGTTCTTTGGATAACAAAGCACATTTCAAGGCATTTACCTGCCCTTGCAGTATATTAGAACAACAACAATTGAGTTAGTAAAAGAAGAGTAGCGAGCCAATGTCACTTTTGCAAAAGGGAAGGTGTTTTCCATTACCTAGGCACTAGGCATGCCAAAGGTGCAAGGAAAGGGGTGAGAGGAGAAGGGGATCTGGGCTCAGCCTGGGAGTATTCAGGGGGTTTGAGAGTATGTCTATTCAGAGAACAAGAATGTAATTTTTTTCAGGAAAAAGTCTTCATAGATAAAACTAAGCATCTTGGTTATTCTGGAATTACAATGACTCTTCTGAAGAGAAAAAAGACAGAGACACAGAGAAGGCCATAAAAACAGGCAGAAATTGAAACTAATAGGGGATGGAAGCCATGCGAGGTCAAGGCAGATTTCTGGAAGAGACTACCTCTTAAAGATGGAGGGACCAGATATAATGTTTAGCATGTAGGGATAAGAGGGTGGAAAAATGTAAAAATTGAAGTTCAAGTGACGTGAAGCACAGGGAACGGTCTTCATGAGTGTGTGGATGTACTTGTATACACTAACCTGGGTTGATGTGGCCCAAAACAAAAGGGTTCTACATAGATGCACACCTTAAAAGGAGTGAGAATTAAGTTGTGTCTTATACTGGTACAAATCCCCATTATGGAGTGCAATCATGATATGTATATTTAATGTACCAAAAAAGATTAAAAAAAAGGAGTGTATCAGAGAAGTAGGCTTAGAAAAGATGTACAAATACACACTATTTATACCTTAGAGAGTCAAATTTCACACAAGCATATCAAGAGCCTGGGGAAATTCTAAAACTTATTTCCCCAGAGTGTCAAACTTTTCTGTCTTTGAGTGTTTGCATGTGAAAAACAAACTGAACAGTATTTCCAGAGACTATTGGGGAAAAATTGTACCAGACTGGTGATGTTGGAAAGCACCTCTCTTTGCTTACTCAAATGAGAGAAGACTGTCAGATTATATCTTTCATATTTTTATAAATTTTTAATTATGTAATTCATAAGTTCTTGGTGATTATCAATATTTTTGAACTACTTGTAGTGGTGACTTCTTGGCTTCGGGGAGTTTCCTTTTAGCCTGTAATTCTTCATTGGTACCTTAGAAAGTGTGAAGATCCAGGACTTTGTGTAGGACTAGTGTGGGAGGCCATGACAGGTCCTGAGAGGAAAGCACAGCTCAGCTTCCACATGGGGGTGCAGTGGGCAGGAAGTGATGACAAAGTCAGGAAGACCACTAGCTAGCTGGTTTTGATGGCCTGGCCCAGCTACCAAACCTGCATGTATCTGCCCAGCCACAGTTTTCTTATGACTGAATGTTGCTGACTTCTAGAGCTATTTCTCTTCCACCTTTTCACTCTCACTGTCCCTGACCCTCTGATTTCTGGCCAAGCTAGCAGCCCCTTGGGTGATGGACAAGGGCCATCTCCATGATCAGGTCCAACTTATTCTAGAATAATACTACATTTTTCCCTGGGGTTGGGCAAAGAAAGATGAAAGACTTTTGGGAGAATAACTTTATAGACCAGGTGTTGTTTGACCAAAGCAAATCACAAGCATGCAGTCATGAAGCCAGACATATTAAAAGAAGAGTTTTAGTTCAATAACAATTCATCTCCCTCCATCCCCCACACAACCAATCAGTGCCTGAAACTTACATTTCATGATGGTAATAGAAAAAAAAATGATGCTTAGCATCTGAGGTTGACTCATGAGCACTTCTGGATCTGGGGTCCTAATTTAGTTCACACTGGAGATTTTGCAATTTTAACCATAAGCAAATGACCTCCAAAATTTATTCTCTGACAAATATTCAAAATGATTACAGTTTGATCTTCCCCCCCCCAAAGCTTTAACTCTGTGCTTGTTTGTTTTATAGATTAGGGTTGGCTTTAGAATATCTGTAAATCTTTCCCTAAGTAAAGGACAGATTACTGATCTGTATGCAAATGATATACTCGCCTGCCTTAAAAATTTAAGATTGACTTTGAGCTGACCCCGTGCTTTATCCCTCAGTAGAGATCTATGAAAGGATATTTATAATACCTGTGGACATTGTGTATGGCACCGATGGGAGTTTCCCTCAACAGTAGATGAATAGCAGAAACATGGGCAGACTATAATGGGGCAGATATATGTAAAAGCAGAATGAAACTGATTTTCATAGCTGAGCCTTATTGTAGCTCTTTGTGCTTTCTCCCTCTCAGACACCTGAAACTGCTATAATTTTCTACAAAAATAAAGAATACAAAACTGAAAAAACAGATAATAACATACCAGTTGAGTCTTAAAAGTTAATAGTATAATATTTTTTCTTTTTTAAAGATAGTATAATTTTGAGGACAATTTAAGCAATATTTATAATGTCCTATCCCCCATTTGGGGGCAATGCACAAAACTTATTCATGTGAGAGTTCATGTGCTTCAAAGTGTGCATCCCATTTCACATCAGTTTTCAGCACTGCTAGAAACTTTCTTTGTTTTATTTCTGAAATTCTTTCCACATTACCTTAAAAATTAGAATAGACAGAGCAGAACATTGACCTGGGATGAAATATAGATTTTTTTAATGCTTCTTTCGAACTCAAATGTTATTAAAGTTATTGAAAATAAGATCAGTTCACTTAAAATGCCAGAGAAACTCAAAGGATAGAATTGCATCAGATTAGCATACCTATTCTTATCCTACAACAAACATATCTCCTTCCAAACCTCAGCAATTTCTTGGACCACAGCATTTCAGAGTTACATTTTTTAGTGTTTAGTTTGTATTTCCACAGTCGCATATTAACTGTTCCGTGTTCTTATATGAGACTGTTGAACTTTGCCACAATACTAAAAAATAATTCGAAACAGGGTCTTCAGAGCCTTAGCGTCAGTCCTGAGGTAAGTCTTTTCACCAAAACTCTTGCATTCATCGGCTGACTGTGGAGCAAGCAAAAGGGCCAGGTTTGGACACCCAGTCAGCCTCCTGGGTGAATGGAAAAGTCAGGGAAGATGGCGTTCTCCTTTGTGTACCTTTTGTCTCCTCCATCCACGACATCCTTCTCTCATCCAGGATACTCATGCAATTTGGGGTTCGGTTCATCTACTAGGAAACTATTTGATATCTCATTTACTCAGTGTCCATCTCATAAGAATGTTTCAGTTGTGAATGAGTGAATGACTTAGGTTCTATTTCCTGATGGCTAATTAGGGAAATAAGAGAGATGGAATGGCCCACACAGCAAGAACAAATATTTTGAGGCAATTTTTTAAAAAGGAATAAATTGCTCTTGGATCTTCTAACTATGCTCTTTTTTTTAATAGTACAAATAGGAGGGAATATAGTTAGGAAAAGTGTTATCTATTTTGGGAGCAGAAGAAAAAGGTCAGGCAGGAACAGGGTAAAATCTTCTGGTAAAAATCAGATGATTGCAATATTTTCTCTTGTGCTCTGGCCTGATGTCATTTTTTGGTGTAAAAAAATCATTCAGAAAAGACATAAAAACCTGATGAAGAGTTCTATGGCAGGAGGGAAAGAAGTTAAGGTGTTGGTGGAAATCAAAGAGTTAAGTTTGTGGTATGCACAGGAGTAGCTGCACAGGCCCTTATGTTACATGGGAGAACATTTTGGGTTTGACAAATCTGTTGTCTTTCCTGTCAGCTCTGTTGTGTGAGTAGAATTGTGTAGTTATATTTCCTGGAAGCAAGAACCCTCTCTCCCAGTTTGAGGTTAGCTAATCTGGACAGAGTGCTACTGTTGTTTTTTGTCTTGAACCTTCCCTTAGTCCTTTTTGAGATTAATGGGGGAAAATATGAAGTCATTATGAAAAATTAAGTTGCTCCATGTGAGATAGAAAAGTATGGGAATCTTCCATGAATGCTGTATGGGTCAAAGAACTATATTTTCTCATACTTCCTTTTGGAGGAATGATCGAAATACTCTTTGGTGGGATTTCTTCATTGGGAGAGTTGATAATCAAATAAGCATTGTCTTTCCTTGAGGAATTTGAATTATATGACATTTCTTTCATTAGAAAGTGAGAGAATTTGATCCCCAGTAAAAAGATATTTTACATTATTTTACAAGTGCAGAGAACTGATAGGAGTTTAAAAAATTCTCCTTATTTCCCTACACACAAAATTATGATGGCAAGTTCTACCCTTCCTGTGCAAGGAGAGTTCTCTAGGAATATCAAGGCTAAATTCATCTTGAAAGGCTTCCAGACCTCTAACTTTGATGTAGATCTTTAACCTTCAAGAAAGAAAAATGTATCCTTGGCATCCAAGAACTACACAGATGCCCACAGCTGGCCCTGTTGTTGGTTGAGGTTGGCCTGGCCCTCACAGCTGTCCTATTGTGTTCTTCTGCTGAACATAATGTCACAGAGCCAATGTTGGGCTAATCACTTTCAGTTCATGCTATAATGAGAAATCGCGAGAACCTCACAGTTCTATTCAAGCACAGAGCAAAAAGGTCCTTGAATAGTCCACAAAATGCCAAATATCATCCTCCTCCTTTCTTGACTAGTTATGAATGACTGATGGCTCTTTACCAGTCCAGTCTTATTTTCTCTCTAGTCTACCTTTCCTACAGTTACAGTAAGGGCTGGCAATGGAATACATTCAATATAGAACATATAAATGCATAGAATTATCTTATATATGATATTCACCCAGAAGGCCAAATATAGAAGAGTGAAAGAGATGTATCCTGCACTACTGACCCACAATTCAAGCTGAGGATGATATCCCACGTGAGTCCAGTCAAAAGCTGAGAGCCCATGACAATTCTCACCTGAGCTTGTATCAAGGATCGACACTGGTCGAAGGTAGAAATGAAGGAATCTGCACCAGCAGGGGGAAGGGTCTGTGCCAGATGGCTGAAGAACTGCAGTGGAGCTCAGAAACATCTCTCAAGACAGAAGCAAAGTCCAGAGCTTCCCTGAAGAGAGCAGCAGCCATCCTTGCTCAGCCCCTTCCATCAGCGAAAATAGCCGAGTTCGAATCAGGAAAACCAGCCACTTTGGATGTCAAAGCTTTTCCTGGGACATCAGAAGCATGCAGTCTTCCCCCTCCCGTTCTCATTTCTTCCATTCTGTCAACAATCCCTCAGGTAGGTCTTCCATGCCCAGAAGTATGCTGCTTCCGTTCAGCTGGGCATTCCCACTCAAGGTCACCACCACACCTGCCGACTGAATTATAGAGCATTATAGCTTAGATCTGGAATCTGCCCCCCACCCCGCAAAGGCTCTTTTGAAAGTTTAGATCCCAAAGAAGCAATGTTCAGAGGCGAACTTTGGGGAAGTGATTGGATCGTGGATGCTCTGATCTTATTAATGGATTAATCCTCTGGTGGATTTATGATTTGATGGGATATGGCAGGTGACACAAATTTAAGAGGTGAGACTTGGTTGAAGAGAGTGTGCTTGGGGGGCTGCATCTTACTGCTGGTCCCTTCAGTTATCTGTCTTTGTCCTTCTCCTTCTCCTATCCCCACGTGTATCTCTCCTTAGACCCGATGAGGGGAAAAGCTGTGTTTTAACCCAGATCATGGAATGAAACTATGCATAGAAGTAAACATTTTGTCCTTTAAGTTATTTTTCTCAGGTATTCTACCACATTGGCACATTTCTATAACCAACTGCTTCTTTGTTAGAGTCAACCCACCACAGACTAAAACTCCGAGAACTGTAAGCCGAGTCTAAGCTTTCCTCCTGTAATTTGTGTATGTCAGGTGTTTAGTCTCAAAGACAAGGCACGACGAGCACATAGGTCATCCCTTTATCTGGCCTGTGGTTCACCAAGATGGTGTGGAACAAAAGCAAAGGGAATGGGACCTGCTAAGCAAGAGGCACTTAAATGTTATAAATCTGTATCGGAGGGATTTGAGTAGCAGTGACTGAGAGCTGGGACAAAGAGACTTTGCGGATCACAACTCAGGGTGTCTTCTCATCCTTTCTCTCCCTGCTCTGATTGTGGTGCAGGAAGGTAGGAACACTTTAGAAAATGTCGGGGAGTTTGGCAAGATACATACCAAAGAAGTGCAAGGAATTTTTACGAGGAGTCAAAACACAAGGTTTCAGTGGTTTAAATACAACTATGAGGGATGAGTTTTCCACTTACAAGTGAACACTCATAAAATAAACAGGTTTAGTGGCAGCAAGAGCAAATCATTTTTCTTTTCATCAGACAGCTTTCCTTGTCTCTTCATAGCTCCCTTCCTAGTCATCTTTGGATCCCAGCTCTGGCATCATCTGGGCAACCCCTTTAAGTAAAATTCCCCTGGCTATGGAATTTCAGAACATTTATTACAGTGTTAATTTTATATTTATTCATATCATTGCTCACCATTTATTTGTCTTCTCCACTACAGTGCAGGGTTCATGAACAGAGGTTTTTCCACCTGGTTTGGTACTGGCACATATGAAATGTGCACTGGATATTGCTTTGATTAGTTCATTTATGATTATAAATGCCCCAGTAGGTGCTATTATAGTTTTCCAACAAAGCTTGTGTTGTTTTCTTCATAAAGGTATTGGAAAGTGGGCAAACATTCGGTAGGATGAAAGGAAGAGCCGGAACACACACTCCAGCCTGAGGAGAGAAAGCCACCTCCAGCCTGGTCTTCCTGAGACTTGTTAAGAAATGATTATTTGGAGTTTCTCATCTTGGCAATATCATGATAACTCAGGATGCTTGTTTTGAGAGTTTTCAGGTCCATATCAGGACTTCTGAGCAAGAGTCATGTGACTATCACTGACCTGACAATATTCACCTCTTGCTTCTCACTTACACTAGCTCTTGAATTTGTTAGCAATGTCTGTTTTTGGTGAAGTGCTTCTTGGCAAGTAAACCAAGGAATTCATCCAGGAAAGTGACTTTTCAGCCATCTCTGGGAAAGTACCCATCCTTAAATTTGCAACTTTTGGCAGAGTACTTTTTAAACATACAATAAAAATAAATGGCTAGTAAAGCAAAATAAATAAAACTCATCCTGTTTTTATCAAATGAAACAAGCATAAAATTACCAGGTCAAATAGCTCAACAAGGTTTGGACCACTCTCAGTTTTGTACTTTTCTTTTTTCACAGTAACCTTCCTAGATTCACAACTGATAATCTTACTACTGTGATGGCAGAAAACAGCACTAACATACATGTGTGACACCCCTGGCAAATTGTTGCCTCTGTTTCTCACCAAAGTTGATAAAAACAGAAGAATCAATATCCACAGACAAGATTTCTATTCATATTGGTACAATTCAAGCAGGAGATTGAATATTCAAATTTCATTGAATACAATGAAAGGTCTCACTTGTTTAAAATTTTTTTTATCCAACTATTAAATATTTTTATATTCCATAGAAAATATGAAAGGGAGCTAACAGAAATGTAAAATAAGCACTGAATCTTATAGCTGTGCAACCATTTTAAAGCTCCACACCCACTATAATAAATAAAAGACACTTTATTTTAAATCTGAGGCCTTCAATCCCATTAACAGAGAACTTGAGTCAAAAGAAATGGGTTGGCTGAAGCTCTATAACATATTGCTCTCCTCTGACAAGTATTCGACCATTAAGATGGTAGCTGTGATGGTGTGAAAGTGATTTTGTTAACTTGTGACCAGTCTGACAAGACATTTCATTTCACATCATTTGGTTTTATAGACAAAACACACCACTGGGATGGAATCAGACTCCCTTTGACAATCTTTAGGAAAAGGAAGGATCTATGAGAGAATGACATTATCATACTTGTGAGATTAGAAAAAAGCACACACTCACAAGGCAGTATCAAAGCTACTGTGCTGGGAAACTGTAAAACTTGATTATTGCAAAGGTAGATTGGCATATTAATTAAAAATAAGGCTGACATTTGAAGCATATTTCAGATTTCATGGCAAATTTCATCATTCTAAATATAGTTTCAGATTAATTGTGACACATTTGGTGTTAAGCTATTTTAGAATTCAAAACATTTCCATCTTGGAATGGTTGCAGAAAATTAGGTATTTGATCAAGGCTGCAGAGAATGGGGACTAGATTTAATATTCCAAGTCTCATATTCTGCCTTTAGCTTTTCTCTTCTGTGCAGGTTAAGTTGGGAGAATATGCAAGGTGATGGCATTTTGAGTGCAAATGGGATCTGACATTTTGAGCGTAAATAAGTATGCTTTGTCTTCCTGTAGTATAAGTCACTCATTGCCAGTGGTTAAAACAAACCGAAAACCACAGAAATGTAGTAGTTGTTTGTTTGCATGCACACCAAGGAATTTCATATTCACTTACTGCTATGAATGTCATTTTACTCCTTTCTTTTCCAATTTATTGCCTCATTACAGGGATTGATCAATGAGATTCTTGTGAATGACTATTATGTACATACTTTTTCAGCTATGGCTGGAAACATAACTTTTAGCATTGCTTTAGAAGTTGCTAAGGTAGGCATTTTTATTCTTCCTAAGGTACATAAAAATGGGCAAATTTTTCAATTTTTTTTTGCTTTTTATTTTTCTAATGGTTTCCCTGAAGTGCAGAGTAAAGTATGTGTACTCCAACTTAGTTTTCTCCCTAACCTTAAACTGAGAGAGAAATAGTGGAAGGAGGAGGGGGGAGAAAACTGAGAAAGGAAGTCCTCAAAGTTCCGAGCTCAGATGAATGCTTGGATCCAGAAACGCTGAAGATCCAAGGATCCAAGAAGGGCTGAGACTTCCTGACTCCTTTTGTAGATAGGGAAAGTCATGTGTGGAGAAAGCAACCAAGGGAAGCTTACCCATCTACCTACTCATAGGGCTGGCCCTCACCCGGTGGTCAAACAGAGAGCTAGGTATGTCATTTCACCATCCTGAGCTTCATTTCTGTCATGTGTAAATCTGCCAGTTTCATGAAATAACTGCTAATATTCCCAGTGCTGATGATTCAAGAACTGGAATTGAAAATCCTGTTTCTCCTCTATCATCAGCCCTTTAAAACATAAGCCTCATGCTCCTCTTTATAAGTCAGAGATTGCTTAATTGATCTAACAGATGCCTGTTGAGTGTCTGTCTTGTAACGGACAAGGACAGACAAGGCTGACATGGTCTCCAGTCTCAAGACGCAAAGCACTCGTGCATTCACTCATTAATCCTTCTTTTCAAAAAGTATTGAGTGGTTACTATTTGGGAGGCAATGGGATAAGTGCTGGGTAGAAATAGAAAATATTCCAGGAGTTGATGCAATCAACCTATAAAGCCAGAAAGCAGGCAGCAAATAACAATGTGTACTATGAATGAAATAAATATGAAAATAAGAGAACAAGAAGATGGAGTTTTGTCCTTTGTAATGATCTTAGGAGATACATCCTTGGAAAAGTGACATTTAAGCTAAATCTTAAAAGATGAAAAAAAAACTAAATATGCAGACTAGAAGGAAAGAACCCAAATGTGTTTGTGTAATAAAATCTGTGGGCTGTTAGCAATAAGATGAGATGTGTTTTGGGCTGGGGATATAGCTCAGTGGTTCCGGTGCCTGTCTTGGAAGTGCAAGGACCCGGGTTCGATCCTCGGTAACCACATAGCAATACTGGGCGTGGAGATTCACCCCAGCAGCAACCAGTACCACATACCACAGTGCTGGGCATGGTGGCTCACGCCTGTAATCCCAGCACTCGAGAGAAAGAGGCAGGAGTATTGCTGTGATATGAGTTTGAGGCTGAGCTCAGGGCCAGCCTGAACCATAAAGCGAGACCCTGTCTCAAAAAAAAAAAAAAAAAAAAGATGAAATGTGTTTGTTAAAAGCCAGACAAGCGAGGGATTTAGGGTTTGGTAATTCTGAATTCCATCATAAGCCATCAAAGACTTCTTGGTGGAAATAAAGGGGCTCAGGCAGGGACTTGGTTCAGTTCATGTATGGAGCATCTGTCGCCATCTGAAGAGTTGCAGAGTGGAAGCCAATGAGGAGTGAAGTGAGAAAACTGGTCTTATCCTGTGGCTATAAGGAAGGACAGGAAGGCCTTGTGGTATCCAGAGCTACAGCAGAGGCAGGAGAAGTGGGGAGAAGCAACTGTTTGCGGGGAGACATTTGAAAATTAGAGTAATCAATATTTGCTTCTGAATTGTGTTATGAGCTGAAGTATGTCCCGAATAGAGGGGCTCTTCCCTAAGGTGATTCATATGTTGAAGTCAGAGCCCCGAGTACACTGTAATGTGATTGTGTTCAGGGACAAACTTTTGTAAGAAAAAGATTAAGTCAACCAAGGCCATAAGGTCTGATATAACTCATAATTACTGATGGTCTTATTTGATGGGGAAATTGGGACACAGACATGCACAGGAACGTGGAGAAGACAGCTATCATGGAAGAACAACCTCAAGTCAAGGCTGACGCCTCAGTCTCAGCCTCCTCGCCTTAAGAATTGTGAAAAAATAAATTCCTGTTGTTTACAGAATCCAATGTTGTATTTTGTTGTGACGGTTCTAATGCTGCAATAAACATTCAATGTGAGAATTTAAGAAAAAAAGCTAACGCCCAATTTGACCCCAGTAGTGGGAGTATAGGTTTGGAGAGAACAATCAACAGTTCCATTCTGAGATGTTTGATAAGGCGACAAAGAAGAGCTTCAAATGCTCAGGCTGAAACAAAGTAAATACCTCATCACTAGCAAGGATTCATAAATAAGTGAAATCACTCGGCACAGAAGTGACAGAAACAACGGTTTAGTTCTAAGTTTGCGTTTGGAAATCATGCGGGCAAATCCCAAGAGAAAACCCACAAAAAACACTCGAAGAAGAGAAAAGGAGTAAAAGACACCACGGTGTTAGAAGCTACCAACGCAGACGGCTGCCCAGAAACGAGGGGATCGGCAGTGTCAGAAGCTCCCAAAGGAGAAAGGAAGTGAGAGAAAAACGCCCAAGTGTATAGATCACATGAGGTTCGCTAGTGATGTTAAAGAACCCAAGATTTGCATGCAATGTGAGGAGGAAGACGTTCTCGCGCGCGCTGAGTTGCAGAGTGGAAATTAGACACTGGACGTAAAGCTTCTGAAACATGGGACTAAGAAGAGAGCAAAAACTGAGAAGGATCGCAAAGAAGCCTTATTTTCCCTTTTAAAGATGAAACGTGTCATACAATGGGTTCCTGCTGATAGGAGTAGCAGGTAGGTGCTTTGAATCATAGAAGAAGGAGCT